>CM068593.1:24337867-24500367 GCA_035048485.1 Pteria penguin
TTCCGGGTTGACATGTTTCACACGAGGTGGAGTTAACACGGTATGTTCCAGGAGGACATGCTAAAGTAAAGTAATGTTGATGGTAATAAAGTTTTTTAAGTTAAATTAAGTTAAGTTAAGATAATTTGTTTCGGTGTGTTTGATGTCTATTAATCTATTTTGTCATATATACATTTGTAAAATAGTTCTTATCAGAGTCCTAAGATAGTAAAAGTGTGATCAATATAAGATTCAAAATCGTTTAACCACCAGTTAAACACTGATTACGTGTATGTGCATGTATAGAAACCATAAAATCATTTATAGGGCCATTGAAGGATGGGATGGATTTTGTCAAGCAAACACGTTGTCGGTTTGTTTTACTTACTTAGAACACATACAGTGCGACTGAACGTCGCAACACATTTCATGTATGAAGGGCACTTCAAACTGGCACAACTACCGACCATATCCTGGAATACAAGATTTTTCATTACAAACGCGTGTAGTACTTTAAATATGATATCAAATATAGATACATGTACATATTATACAGCAAAGCAACAGGTACCCAGACACGACGGTACTCATAATAACGCGTGGAACATGTGTAGACTTGCCAATGTCCAATGCCATAAAATGTTAAATACTTAAGTAAAAAACGAAGAAGTACCGAAGAGTAAATCATATCTCATAGTCCATGGATTAAAAGGAGAATATCGTGTATAGCGTCATAATCAGACAAATGCAACCCCCCCCCCCAAATCAAGGCGAGACCAGGTGACCGGGAGGAGTAAGCGTCCCCTGGTTGCATGCAACACCCGTTACAGAAGTCGTGCAACAACCTCTCAAGTCGAGCAGGTAATACATAAATATACACGCACGAACACAAGAAGGAGACAAGAATATCAAGTCAAATTTTCCAATTCAAGGCAAGAAATCCTGCTTAACTGAAATTCAATTGTCGGAAACGCACCTGTACAAATAACTGTAAATATATATATGTATTATGTCAAATCAAGTATAGTCAAAGTTTCGAAATTTTCGTATTCAGATCATGCGCTGGCATCGCATATAAGTTGTGAAATGAAGACGCCATATGCGGGAGAGGAAGGCATGTTGCTACTCAGAAAAGGGAAGTTGGTAATAATGAAATTGAAATCGTCATCTTTGTCATAGAGAGAGGTTACCAAGTCATGTTTTCAAATTCGTCAATTTTACAATTAATTACAGAATATATCGTGGGGGCTCAATTTTCGTTGTTTTCGTGGATACGTTCATCAACGAAATTACATCCCTAACGAAAAATAAACCTTTAAAGATGGAGACTATTTTTATTAAAGAAATACATTATAAATTATTGATAAATGTTTTAAGCAAACAATATTTTGAGTATGCCTATACATCCCTGCAAGAACACATGTCTAATATAAAGAAAGTTACAAGTACATAATTGTAGTTAATTGCATTGTTTGTTGTCAAACATATGACGAAGTACTACAGTAATCCGGCCTTTCGGAAATCACTCTTAATAAACATTTTCGCATGAGTGTCAAACAGCCAATTCGCATGGAGTGGCGTCAGTGACGATTATTAATTTGATATCATTATTTTGATATTATGTTGACATAGCTTTTCTTTTTAGCAATTCTGTGCAATGTGCAGCGTAGATATCAAAGATCGCTATCGCTTTTTGATCGTATTCTACACTGTAAAATGGAATATATCAAGGTATTAAAGAGATTTAGTTACGAATACTTGTAAGTTGTAGTTTAAGGGTAATTTTTACTAGAGTTATCTTTCTTAGACACCTATAGTTATCCACGAAATTACGTCCCCACGAACCTACAAAACATCACAAATTAAGGAAATCGTGACCCACGAAAATAAATGATTTTACAGTAATTACTAAAATTTGTCTTTTAAAAAATCTTAATGACCTCTCGTCTTGAGATACCTGTTGATCCTATTTCTCTATATGGAGTATTATTTATAAATTTTTAAATGTGTCATTTGATTGTGCTGCTTTTGTCGTGAGTGGGAAGGTGGGCACCCGTTAAGTGGTTAACCACACCAATTGAGTGACGTTTGTTACCTCAATTGATCGTCCCAAGTCGGTATCTTAATCACAATACAATCGAATTTTTGTAATGTTTTCCCGTGTACATTTTACTATTATCATGTTTTTGTGTGCATGTCCTTGGTGATTTGTGTCATACAGCGTTGTCAGATGTCTTCTGTTTTCTCTTTTATTAAGTTTATTTTATCCGTGATAAAAATAAAGCATGAAGCCGCAAATTTAAATATATAGTTATAGGCAACGATAAAACTTACTTTGTTAGGGAAAATTCTGATTCCAAAAATAAATACACTGAAACAGCTGTCATCCAAATGTTGAACTTTCTTATCGATAACATTTTTGTGGTGTTTGGAGGTAAGGTTTTTCAACAAATTGTCGGCATTCCAATGGGCACTAACTGTGCTCCGCTTCTGGCTGACATATTTCTTACTCATACGAAGCTGAATTCATTCAGTCTTTGCTTTCGCAAGGAAAAAAAAACAATTGGCTCTTGGCTTCAATTTTACTTACAGATATATAGATGACTTGCTTTCAGTTAATAATCCTTCATTCGCGGATTACCTTAGCATCATCTATCCAAGTGAACTTGAGGTCAAAGAAACCACAGAAAGTAGTAATTCTACTTCGTATTTAGATATTATGTTGTCTTTCGACATTAATGGTCAATTGAACACCTCACTCTATGACAAACGTGACGATTTCAAATTCGCTATCACAAACTTTCCTTTCATAAGTAGCAACATTCCATCATCGCCCGCATACGGCGTATTCATATATCAGTTAATACGTTATTCCAGAGCATGTTCAAATTACAATGACTTTGTTCTGAGGGCTAGGCGACTTTCAGTTAAGCTGCTCAACCAGGGTTATATATGTGCTAGACTAGCAACGTCATTGAGGAAATTCTATGGTCGTTACGAGACTCTTATTACTCCATATGATATCTCGTTATCCAGACTTTTAAATGATTTTCTGGACTGAGACCGATTCCGATCATTTTACACAGATTTGACACCTTCTATACTAGAGGGTTACCTACTTCGACTTCTCCATATATAAATACATATGGAATTTACACGATCTGACTCTTTCTACTGGGTATATGTGACGGGTGTTGCTAGCAAGCAGGAGATGCTCACTCTCCACGGGCACCTGATCTCACTCTATCACAGGGGTTCACATATGCTCTTCAAGTAGACATATTTTGTTATTTTCCATTTGTTTTTCATTTTCACTGATTTTGTATGTCCTCTGATTTATGATTTTTGGACTTGTGCTTTGGATTTATCCATCATCTTTACATTTTATTTGAACGTTTGATAATGACATAATTTAAAATAGAATAATCGACTTAAGTATTTTCTCAATTTATGGCCCAAAACTCAGGTCTTCAGAGACGTAAGCTTCCCCTGCTCGGATAGCCGCAATCATGAAAACATAAAACAAGCATGCATTATATTCTACGTATCATCTTAACAATATTTGTAGGTCAGTGAAATTACATTCATCACAAAAAGGGCAGGTTTTGCTTTGTTATATTTTGTTTGTTTGTTTGGAGTTTTTTATTATCATTTTTGGTTTTTATTTTCATTTGGGGGGGGGGGGTTATTACAATCAAATGAATATTAATTCACCCAGATAATGACAAACAACGTATTGATATATTGATAAAATCCCAATTTATTTTATTTGTCGACACTATTCTCTAAGTGGAGGGTCCTTTATAGACTTTAAAGGTTTTGCTCCTTTTCGATTGAGTATTTAATTTTGAGTGGAAGTTTGATCCATTTACCGGTAAACCAAACCACTTGAGTGATTATTAACCACTTGAGTGATTATTAACACTTCGATTGACTAAACTACGTCGGTAGAACATTATTTTCAAATATTTCCGGATGTATCTTAATGTTCGTGTCCGGTACAATTTTTTTTCTTTTGTTTCCTTTTCCATTACATAGCAGACTCGTGATAATAATTTAGTACTTAGTGTATGGAGCAAGTGGTTTGGTCTCGATTCCTAGATTGCGCCACTATGTTTAAAACGTTTGTTACCTCTTGCTTCCATTTGTCGATATGAATGAAAAATGTTTGAAAACCCTACTCAACTTGCCAACCAACTTTTTCCTTTACTCCTACGGGCACAACCAAAGAAGTGATGAATATCCCTATGTTACATCGTCTATCGTTACATGGACGTTAGTATGACTTTCCAAAAGACAAATGCCGGTTAGAACCACACACGCTACTGACTAATACATATTGTTTGTCTACTTTTTGATTTTGAATTCAACTAAATGAATCCCATACACGTGTAGATTTTCTTATATGAAGTCTTATCTATACGGTTAATGGTAAACAAATACACTTGTATTAATTCAGTTCACCAAGACTCACAGAATCTGTGATAGATGCATGATGAAAATACTCCTTAGAAGTTTTAGGAAGAGAGGCATATTATGTATCTGTTTCGAGGATATTCATTGTTAATCATTGATTTTGGTTGTTTAGCATGACGCAAAAATGTTTAAGATTCAAATTGTATCAGATCTCTATATCGACCATAGAATTCCCTAGAAGAAGGAAAGAAAAACAAAGGAAAAAGACCCCCTCCCAAATCCCAAGGAAGTAAAACATAAAGGAGTACCGAAGGGTAAACCATATCTCATAGTCCATGGAATAAAAGGACAATATCGTGAATAGTTTCATGTTCAGACAAATGCGAACCCCAATAAAATCGAGGTTAGACCAGATGCGCGGGAGGTGTAAGCATCCCCTGGTTGCATACAACACCCGTCACAAAAGTCCTGCAACAACTTTTCAAGTCGATGAGGTAAATATACACGCACGAACAAACCAAGGAGACAAGAAAACGAAGTTAAATTTTCCCATTCAAGGCAAGAAATGCTGCCAAACTGAAACAAAACAAATCAAACAAAAGGCCTACATTCAGATTAAGTATTGTGCTTTTACTTATCAAAATCCGCATACGATAGAATGGATTAGATTTGATTGCTTTAAATACAAATATTTCATCGGATCATACTATTGTTTCTAAATATATTTTGCCATTTTCGTTGAAAGTTTTAAAAGAAAACGCTTACCTTCAGATTCGGAATTTGTGCTATGTCAATGTATTTGGATCCCTGTCGAGTTTCTTTGCTTACATTGGAAGCATTGGCATCCACTCGATTCAAGGTACACGTAAGCGAATTCTGTACATAATTTATAGACATACAATCTCCACTTACATAAACACACACATGAACACACATCTTTTGACCAATGACTGGTATGGACATCAGCTCCTGTCCCACTAGGGATTTGTCTATCTCAGCCGGTATATGTAGATATGACAAAGTAAAAATGTTTATTTGTCCAATTATGATTAAAAGCTTGCACAAGAATTTTGAGTCGTACATTTTCCACTATTATGTTTCTAATTTAATCGTCATTCTGCATCACATCGCATATATCTAGCTGAGAGCAACTAGCCCTACGTTCTGATCGATCCAAATCAAATGCATCTCTTTGTACTGTCGGATATTTATTTTATATGAATTAGAGTATATAGATGGTCTATTACGGGAAAAGCTTACCTCCTGCCGGGCATCTGATTTCATTTCTGGTTTCAAGAGGTCCATGAATATCTAACGTAGTACTTTCTACATTTCTACTCCCAGACACATACTTGCATGATCTTCTCTTTTTTTCTCTTCTTTTTCTCCTTTATTGTTGTTTTTGTGGTTTTGTTTTTGTTTTGTTTTAAGTTTGTTTGGTTGCTTCTTTGGGGGTGGTGGTGGTGGTTTGTTGAAATCCGTGTTCATCTACTTTAGTAGGATTTCTGATTTTTCATTAGTTAATTGATGTCGACCAAGATAGTAAACTTACTACTTCAATTTATGACAAACGTGATGACTTTACTTTCCCCATTGTTAACTTTCCATATACTAGAAGCAACATTCCTTTATCACCTGCGTACGGTGTTTATGTATCCCATTGATTCGATATGCGCGAGCGTCATCTGAGTATTGCTCTTTCATTTATCGAAGCCAATTACTAGGAGAAAAATTACTCAAACAAGGATATGAGATATCACGACTTAAGTCAACATTCCGCAAATTTTACGGTCGTTATAAAGACCTTATTTGCTTATATGATATATCGTTGTCTGACATGTTGACTTCCTTATTTCACAGTAACTAAACCATCTGTATTACTTATACCATACAGCAGTATTCTCACTGCTTATGACATATACATTTTTTGACTACGGCTGTGCCGTTTCCTAATTCTGTGACAACGAATAATACTTTTCGCTTATACTTATGGCATCACGACGGGTGTGACCGGACGGTAGGGGATGCTTACTCCTCCACGGCACCTGATCCCATCTCTGTTTTGACAGATTGTCAAATTGTTTATTGTGATTGTGATTGTTTATATTATATTTACATATGTATTGTCGTGTTTCTTGGACTTCGAGTTGTGGATTTCGGAACAATATCTTGGATTTGTACTTACATATTACATGTTTATTAACATCGCATTTTAAAGTTAATGATTTATTCAAAATGGTAACAAGAGAAATAGTTGCTCTATGAAAGAAATACATTCCTTTGCTGGCCTGCACTAAATATACTACTGTGAAATTGCTCCATCATGAGAGGCGCAAGTTACATTGATCATGTTTTGGAATATATAATACCATATACAGATTGATATCAATCATTGCTTGGCATAACATTTTAATGCATACAGTGTCACAGGTATAGATTTTAGTTTAAAGACATCGACATTCATGGAAAACGCACTGAAAGTACAAATCATCAATTTCATCGCCAACTCTGAAAAATCGTATACAATTCTCGAGAGAAATTATACTGGATTCGAAAATAATGATTTGTGATTAATTCCAATTTGATCAGTCGAATTCATATTTATGATCCAAATAAAAAGGAAAATAATTTCTAAAACCATTTAGTGTTAAAACCTTGAATCAAATCAGCGGTCTTTATGTATAATAGACGACGTCACTTTGACAATTGTGCTGATTAAAAATTTATGATGGTTTTAATTTCCAGCCCTGAGATAAACAGGTCTATGATCTATAGATAAAAACACAATGAAATATTCTAATTCACTGACTGAAAGCAGAAGAAACCAATACAATATAGAGCTATGGCGCAGATGAAAAATGGCGTTTGAATTTTTAAATTTAACATTATAAACAACAGAAAAGTATTCTCTTAAAAAAATAGTCAAAACACTTTTTGTTAAAAAATGGAATGTAGAATGTTTATCTGAAGGATGCGATAGCTTTGGATTATTCTTGAAAATTAACAATTCTAAAAAGATTCAAGAATTCAAATTTATTATTAAGCTGCCTGTATTTCTCTTTAAAGGGAAAGGGGAAGACATCTGACTTATCTGCAGGGCAGAAGTCACCAAGGAGATGCACAACAAAACTTGGTAACTAGCAATGAAATACATGAAATGACATTACAAAAATATTGATTGTACAACAGATGCGATACCGACTAAAGACGGTCAATTGAGTAACATACGGTACTCAGTTGGTGTGGCTAATCGGTTTACGGGCCCACCTTCCCACTCATCGCAAATGCAGTTCAATCAAAAGACACACATTTAAAAATTCATGATGGAAAATACGAAAATAACTGGTATCACATGACTATGGCACTAACAAAAATGTACCACAGTGGAAATTCAGAAATTTCAAAAATACCCCTGAAATTCAGAGGTGAGACCAGGTGCCCGCAAGGAGTGAGCGTCTCCTGTTTGGCTAGCCACACCCGCTGTGAATGCCCTGACATACAGACGAACCAATAGGATTCAGCACTGTATATATACACGAGTGTGAACAGACACTGCGTAGAAAGTGTCACAGCCACATAACATCAGGAAAAAGGGTATAATAACACTTACGTCAAACCCTCCGCCGGGAACTTTTATGGAGTATAAATTGTTGAAAAATAGCAACTTAAAGACGTTAACTGTTTAACCCATGTGACCATTGTCATTGCATCATTTTGGTGTTAAAACCTGCATCACAACTTTGTTACTCATCATATTTTGAATTCTAAATGATCCAGCAATGAAAGATTATCGTGCTCTCTTTCACGAATCCATAAAAACCCCATTAGAGCAGCAGACCAGAAGGAGAAAGCGCCCACTGTCTAACTAGCTTAAACGTTGAACCTCTTAATTACGACCAACATACAATATTTCAAAACATTTTATTAGACATTATTGTGTATGGAAACTTTCACAGCCATAACATTAAAACAAACAGGTAAACAAAGTATAAGTACTTTTAGACACACAAGTAATTGATGATTACAAGTATGAAAGTAAAGTGTGAAGATACCAAGCAGCAGCCAATAAAGAACATCGATTGTACCAGATGAAATAGAGATATCGGCTATCACGGACCACTGGAAGAATCAGAAGTGGGATCAGATGCCACAGAAATGTAAGCATCCCCTGTTGAACTGCCACAACTACTGTGCAGTTATAGGATTATTCAAACAAGTAGAACTTGCTGACATGTCAAGGGCAACGATATAATCATATATCCTGGTTTAAACAGTATTTATTGTGAAGGTGCATTTTAGTTTAGTTGCAACGATGGAAGTTCAGGACTGAGCAACAAGAATTATTTATAAAGAGCTCTGAAGTATATTAACAAACTGACATATTACACTTACCTGTTAAATATTCCTCATAATCATATTTAGATTCATATAAGAGGAGAAAAAATTGTGAAATTGATACAATGTAACAACTTAATGACGTCATTAATGTAGTGAATATCTGAATGTTACAAAACATTCACAAATTAGGGATCAGGAGGTTAAATTATATAGAATGAGAGTTTGCAAAGTAACAATAATGATAACTAAAGATACAGTGAGGGTACGCTGAAGATATAAAAACAAAGCAGTGTAATGTATAGGTGTATGTATAACTTTATATGAATAATAGAGCAATAAGTCCCATAGCTGTGCGTAAATGAGGCTAGATTGGTAAAAATGTGATTAAATAGAAATTAGATGATCAGTTGATAATGTAAATATAATTTTCATGAATAACATATAAAATACATTAAGAAAATCTCAAAATCTTTGCAAATTCACAAAGATAGTTTTTAAATTTTCAAATAATCACTATTAAGAGGACATTCATTTCACGAAATCTAAGAATTGAAATATACAGGTATGGTTTTTAAATATGTTGCTCTTACATTGATAAAAAAAGTATATTCAAGGAAAATATGGGATGCAGATTCTTTATGGCCACATTCGTAAAGATCAGATGACGAAACATGGTCTCTATATAGATAAGCATATACCTGCAACCAAGTCTGTCTGTTATGCAAAATTTTATTTATTCTATTACCAATATATGTAGGATGGTATAGTCTTATTATTTCTATTTAGATATGTTTTGAAGCAGTTCTAGTGATGATAATGGCTTAATATCACTAGGAAACTCGGAAGGACATTCCAGTCATTGATTGTTTTAAGGATGAAGTATTGTTTGTGGTTTAGTTAAAATCGGTTAAAAGTCATCAGTGACATGGCACTATCTCGGTACTGCCTCGATATATATACCTCAAAAATTATAATGATGATAGTGTATTATTATAGTGATGATAGTTATTATTATAGTGAGATTATTATTATAGTGATGATAGTTATTATTATAGTGATGATAGTGTATTATTATAGTGATGATAGTGTATTATTATAGTGATGATGGTGTATTATTATAGTGATGATAGTTATTATTATAGTGATGAGAGTGTATTATTATAGTGATGATAGTTATTATTATGGTGATGATAATATTATAGTGATGATAGTGTATTAATATAGTGATGATAGTTATTATTATAGTGATGATAGTTATTATTATAGTGATGATAGTGTATTATTATAGGGATAATAGTGTATTATTATAGTGATGATATTTATTATTATAGTGATGATAGTTATTATCATTATAGTGATGATAGTGTATTATTATAGTGATGATAGTGTATTATTATAGTAATGATAGTTATTATTATAGTGATGATAGTTATTATTATAGTGATGATAGTTATTATTATAGTGATGATAGTGTATTATTATAGTGATGATAGTGTATTTTTATAGTGATGATAGTTATTATTATAGTGATGATAATTATTATAGTGATGATAGTGTTTTATTATTGTGATGACAGTGTATTATTATAGTGATGATAGTTATTATTATAGTGATGATAGTTTTTATTATAGTGATGATAGTTATTATTATCATAATTTTTAACTAGGCCGATGGGTTAACCACATCTCGAAGACTATGGAAAAAAGGACAATATCGTGTATAGTGACATATTCAGATAAATGCTAACCTTAATTCAAACTGAGGTGAGACAAGGTGTCCTGGAAGAGTAAGCGTTCCCTGTTTGCATGCAACACCTGTCGCAAAGTCCTGCAACAACTTTTCAAATCCAGGAAGTAAATACATATATACACACATGAGCACATGAAGGAGAGAAGAAAACAAGTCAAAGAATCTCATTTATGTATGAATACATGTAGTTCTCTCCTTAATACATGTAGTAAGGTTTTGGCTTTTCGTATTAGGTCAATTTGTTAATGGGTATCATTGTCAAACGCTTAGTTACTCAAGACAAGCGACTTTGTATGGGGTATACCCCTCTGGATTTATCTGCAGTTTCTATGTAAAATTTGATTTGTTGATCTTTTGTTTACTATGATCATTGACAAAAGGGAAAAATTATAAAGAATATTTCTATTGTGTATGCTTTTCCAATGAATTCAAAAACTGAGATTCATATATTTACAATAATATTAGAAAAATGACTGAAAATTTGCATTATCACTGACGATAAAACCTAAGTCATACCCTATAATACATTCGGAATGTTTTGGATCTCTTCTCATTAGAGAATCGGACAGTATGTAAAACTCGAAGCGGAGGCGTATAGCTGGTGAACCGAATTAGTTGCTCTACAAATATGTTGGTTTGCCACACCGTTTCGTATCACTTTTGAGAAACAAATTTCCAAAATGCACATATGACGCTGTAAAGTTATACTGTGTGAAGGATTGAAAAAAAATCTATTAATTTAAAGCACAAGAATGGAAAAGTACTGCAAACTAATGTAATGATAAAATTGCACAATATCAAGAAGATAAATTTAAACTTAAAAGGCATACATTCTATCAGCACTTCCTAACAATGCAGCTGTATGTTTCATGCATACCTATACAAGTATAACACTTCCCAAGCAATTATCTTGCGCCATCTACCACAATTAAAATAATTGATCTTCAAAATTAAAAGTAGAAGATAATAAAGGTACGCATTTGAAAGCAATTTTCATTAAGTGCTATACACAGTCATGAACAAATAAGAGAACATCAATTTCAAATATATTGTACTGTAGCATATGATATAACATGGTGATTCTTTTCATTGCAAGACGAATTGTTGATTGCTTTGTAACAGTAGAGCAACCTTCTTTATTTTATTCTATTATCACCATGTGAAATTTTACATGTTTGAAATCAAGTTACTCAGTAAAATTTAGAACGTAACTTTGGACAACTCATTCTTCAAATATGTATTATGTAACTTTCCGAGAAAAAGTGCACAATTTATATACAAAGCTTATAACTTGAGACAAAAACACTTAAGAAAAACTTATTCAATTTATATATGTAGATAAATTTTCACTACATGCGCATATGTATCACTTACATTAGCGTTTAAATGACATATAGGCCAGTGGGCCGGGTGTGAAATTAACTTTCATCTTACTCAGCAATAGTTAATTTAATTATGAATGTAATGTTGATTTGTACACATGTCACTATAATAAATGATTTACTTACTTACTTACTTACTTTAGAAATCACTTACAACATTCTTAAATACTTGTTTGGCATTGAATTATTCCTATCAAATTGCATACAAACACTGTTTGGTCATTTTAGAGTCTCTGAGATAAACTGTGTGACAATGACAATGACAATGACAATGACAATGACAATATTTATTTCTCATAAATGTACATAAATACATTAAAGAGAAAATATAAACTATAATAACATATATATAGTACATGCGTGAAGATTATTACAAATGTATTTATAAATATCATAGTATAGGCGGTAATAAATATTATATGTGTATAATTAATAAACGACGATGGATTTTAAAGTTCAGAACAAGTGAGTTGAGAATTTAACCCGGAGGGCAACCTCTCTCTTTAACGACGTCAATAAATTTACATAGCTTCTTAAGTAAATTGAGATTAGTAGATTGAAAAAGTTCTTTGAATGTTTGAGAATTTGGTCTTAGACAATAAATATTAGGAATATATTGGTTTCTAGCTTGTATAATATCATAATTAGTACAATCGAACAGGTAATGAAATTCATCTCCGATTTCATTTGTATTACACATGTTAC
Source organism: Pteria penguin (assembly GCA_035048485.1). Lineage (NCBI taxonomy): Eukaryota > Metazoa > Mollusca > Bivalvia > Pterioida > Pteriidae > Pteria > Pteria penguin. Next base: position 24,350,437 of record CM068593.1, read on the forward strand.
ACTTTCTATCTTTTCTTGGTACTTTATTCCAGCGGCCAGTTTCAATAGGTAATTTAAAATTACATGTTCTAAATTAACAAAGTATTTTGGCCCCTTTAGATGGCAATATATCTAAATATTTTTCAGATTGTAAATCATTTTTAAAAATTCTATAATTACAACATTTTGATGAATTAGAAACACAACTTCTCCAGTTTTGTAAGTATTGGTCAGTGAGGATTTTTCTGACTTCCAACTTTAACCATTGTATATTACAATTAAAAGGGTAATCCCATAATTAAGTAAGTCCACATTCATTTAAAATATTTTTGACAAATTTCAACCATGGTGATGAGTGTGTATACATTAATTTATATAACATCGATGAAATTTTATTATCATGGTGGAAATGTAGTTTTGACCAGAATGTAATAACTCTTATTTTAACATTTATCATAAGTGGGTATCTGCCAAATTCACCATAAGCCATAGCATTTGGAGTTTTGTTATTAACATTTAAAGTATATTTACAAAATTTAAGATGTAATTTTTCAATTAATATCAAATTGGCAAAAAATATCATATATGCTTAAATCAACAAATAAATACTGTTTAAACCAAATTGGCAAATCCCCATATTTCAGAACCATATAATAATATAGGTTGTAAAATTTTATCAAACAGATTTAATTGACAATCAATAGATAGGTGATTTCTTTTAGCCTTGGATAGAACACTGTATTAAAAAGTATTACTATATTAGACCCTCTGTCTTTAAATTCACTCAACTATTGTCAACACAAAATGTCAAAGAGCTATGTAACTTGGGTAAATATATTAAAAACTGCTTTGAGATCAGACAAATTTATATATAACAACACTCTCTCAAATTGACCTTGCATTTATGTATTTATTCTAATATTATATTATTTTATATAATATTCATATCATGTACATTGTCAATAAGCTGTATTTGCTTTAGACTAAATAAACAACAACAACACTGTACATGGCTTTAACTGCTTTATCGCATTGCTGTTTAATATTAAATTTGAATGATCCATTTTTTGAAAAGAAAACGCCGAGATATTTAAAATTATCAACAATTTCAAGTTTTTCATTTTGATAGTAAAATTCATAATTTGGGTCCCCCCCCCTTCCAAAAATCATAACTTTTTTTTATCAACATTTACTTTTAGTTTCCACAATGTACAGTATTCATAAAAATTATTTAGTTGTGCTTGTAATTCATGTGCTGATTCACATAAGGTAATAGTATCTTCAGCATACAACAATACAAAAATTTGAAAAAAACACATTGAATTCTGTTTCATACGTTTGAGTCAAGCGAGATAACCCTTGTGAATTTTTTGACTTTAAGAAATTTTCTAAATCATTTAGAAATATGGCAAAAAGAAAGGGAGAAAGGTTTTCACCTTGACGGACACCAATTTGGTATAGGAAGGGGTTAGAAAAAATACCATTTAATTTTATTTTAGCTTTTATACCATTGTACATGTTTCTAATCATTTTAAAGCATTTTCCATCTATATTACTAACCAAAGCTTGTTCCATAGCCCATGTCTCCACACCGAGTCAAATGCTTTTTCAAAATCTATAAATGCGCAAAACAATTTCTTTTTCATAATTTTATACAGTTTAATCAGCATATGTAAACTAAAAATATGATCAGTTGTGCTATGACATTTTCTAAAACCAGCTTGATTTTCTAACAACAATTCGACACTATCGGAATATGCATGTAAACGATCATTTAAAATTGATGTAAATACTTTACCAAGACAACACAACAAAGTAATAGGTCTGTAATTTTTAGGATCGGCTTCATCGCCTTTCTTTTTGTAAATTAAAACTATTTCCCCACATAGCCACTGAGAAGGGAAAATACCGGATACAAAAATAATATTAAATAATTTGCTATAAATAGGTAACATAACGTCATATGTCGATATTATGTACTCGTTAAAAATAAAATCGGACCCCGCGGCTTTGTTACGCTTCAGAGATTTTATACCTTTAACTATCTCATCCGGGGTGATGGGTTTATTAATAGTAGTTTATTAATCAAATGTCATACAGCATATAGATACATAGTACATGTACATCAATGACAGTGGAGAGGAGAATGTATAAAATAATTATGATAATACAATACAATACAATAATGCAAGTAACCTTACACTTAAATAAACAAACTTTAAGTGGAGATAAAATGTACGAAGTAATCAAATTAATATACATTAGCGCAATAAATTAGTTCACAGAATAAATGCATCACGTAAATATTTTCCCAGAGAGCATAATTCTTTCACATTATTTACACTAAGTAGTTTAACAAGTTTAAAAACTGACGCTCTAACCCAATAGTATTTCTTAATATATTTCTTACGAAGATCAGCGTAAGCCGGGCATTTAAGTACAAAGTGAAACTCATCCTTGACTTCAGTATTACAAATAAAGCATGTACGATCTGCCCTAGGGGTATTATTAACCTTGCCCGTTTCAATGTGCAACATATGAGATGATAATCTGAGTTTTGCGATATATTTTTTAAGTTGAAAAGGAATAGGTTTGTGAAGATAAAACTGTAAAGACACATGGTCAATAAGATGTTTGTACAAGAAAAAAGAGGAGTTACCGGCTCAGTTATGTGGCAGAAGTCACCATGGAGCTATACAATACATGAATATAAATAATATAATAGAACATTTGACACATTACAAAAATATTTGATTGTAGTGCAATTACGATACCGACTTAGGACGGTCATTTAATTTGACAAAAGCCAAACAAATGGTGTGGTTAACCGGTTTACGGGCCCACCTTCCCACTCACCGTAACAGCAGAACAATCAAAAGACGTACATTTAAAAATTTATAAATAATCCTCCATGTAAAGAACAAGGGTCAACAGGTATCGCATATTGAGAGGTCATAAAAATATAAACACGTAAGGTATTGTAAAACACATAATGGTATAAAAATATATGCGACATCAACATGATAAACCGTGCTCTGCCAGTCTGAAAGCGAGCTAAGACCCTAGATCTGTAGGAGTCCCGACTAACAGTCAGAGGGGACGAGGTTCAGGACCATGTCTCCTCTGAAAGAGGTTTGGACAAGGCCCGTCATATAGTCCCCACCGCCCTGTTAGTCAGCGTGCAACGTTCAAGTAAAAGTCTGCATAAGGCTGTAGAGGGGCCAAATACAAGACCTATAGTCTTTTTGATGATCTCAATATCATATTGTCTATTTAGGAGACGTTTGACTATTTTATTACATGATAAAATAACGTTATCGGAGCCTTTTACTTTCCTTAGTTTATATACGAGATCACCGTAAAAATTAGGATGGGAAATTCCATTGGATACATACTGTTGAAAAGAAATATTTCCAAATTTAGATAGAAGTTCTGAATAAGATCTGAAGAATTTGCCGAATGTTTTTCTTAGCTTGTGATATCTGTAACCCTGAGTTAAAAGTTTAGTAGTAATTTGTAAATTTCGTTTATGAAAGTCTAAAACATCGGTGCAGCCTCTGACAAATCGAACTAATTGAGATATATAGATACCATATGATGGGAGTCGAGGGACATCGCCATCCAAGTAAGGGAAATTTACAATAGGAAATCCAAAATCCTCACGTTTATCATAAATATTAGTATATATTAGGTTGTTGATGATTTTGATGTTTAAATCTAAGAAAGGTGTAGATTTATCTCAAGTATTAGCTTTATTCAATGTGAGCTCTGGTGGATATATTTCTGATATAAATTGTTCGAATTCAGGGTTATCGATAACCAAAATGTCATCCAGATATCTGCAAGTATTATTAAATTTGTCAATGAGGTCAAAACGTTTTGATTTTTGAATAGAAACCATAAAATCTCTCTCATAACAATAAAGAAATAAATCTGCTATCAGAGGCGCGCAGTTAGTACCCATAGGAATCCCAACTATTTGTTGATATATCTTGCCATCAAATTGCACAAAAATATTATTCATGAGAAAATCTATTGCTTTACATAATTCCTTGCAAGTCCAGTATTTATATGAAGTATATTGTTTGTTGGAAAAGAATCCAGAGTTATTGGAAGTACATATGTACGTTTTAGATTCTCTGTGAAAACACCATTGTATAAGAGACAGCAACTTGCTTTTAATCAAATCATGAGGCAGAGATGTATAAAGTGTAGAAAAATCAAATGTAGAAATTTGAGTCGCTTTGAAATTTAGCGAAAGAAGTTTGTCTATAACTTCATGAGAATTTTTAATCGACCAAAAGTAATTGATGTTACTATTATGAAATGCGACATCACAATATTTGATAATATGATCTTTTATAGCAGTTAGAGCAGACGTAATATGTTTCGATAGTACCGTAGTAGAGCAGTGGCTAACAAAACACATTTTTGCGAATTGTGAATTTCAGCCAACAAATTTTGAGAAAAATTATCCAGAATTCTTTGCTTAATAATGGAATAATGCAAATCAAAACATAAAGTGTCTTGGCAGGTCCACATATATCCAAGCCCTAATCTAAAGAGCTCATTCTTCACAAATAACAACCAGTTAGTGCTTTTAAATGAAAAATCATCACACTGACAAAGTAAATGTTTGTAGATATCACCAAGTATACAATTATCTGTATGCAAAAGTTTAAACCAAAATTTAAAAATACGAATCTTCCTGATAATCTTTACAGGCAATCTGCCGGTCTCAGCATAAATTAATATATTATTTGTTCTTTTTTTAACACCCAGTGAATTTTTACAGAAATCAAGATGGACCTTTTCAATATCATTACCTGCATGAGCACCCCATACCTCACAAGCATAAGACAACACATAAGTATCGAATAAAGAAAACATTGTACAATGGTTTAAAACAAGATCAAACATATTTGAACGCAAGGCAAACATAGCTTTCCTACCTTGACATGCCAGCTGTTTTTGTGAAACAAGAAATTTGCCATTGAAATTAAAAACAATACCTAGATAACAAAATTGATTAACCACTTCAATATTTTCATCATTATACACCCATATTTCATTGGCTTTGACATTGCCTCCATTTCTGAAAATATCAATTTTCGGGGTTTTTTTTGGTATTAACTTCGAGATTCCATTCCCTTGTATAAGAGTTTAAAGTATTTAACGTATCTTGCAAACCAAGGATTGATTCCGAGAAAAGTACCAAGTCGTCAGCATACATGAACATCTTGAACATCGACGGGCACACAACCATTATAAATAAATTGCATTTCAAAATCATTTATAAAAAGTGAAAATAAAATTGGAGACAGTACTTCCCCTTGCATGAGCCCCAACGAGTTCTTAAAAAATTCAGACCGTAATCCATCTATACTAACACAAGATCTCACATTACTATACATGCCTTTAATCACAGTCAACAATTTACCTCTAATGCCTGTTCTACTCAGCTTGTACCACAATAAGTTTCTATCTACAGAATCAAAAGCTTTTTTAAAATCTACAAAGCAACAGTAGAGTCTACGTTTATTTAACAGAGTTTTGTTAATAATTGCATGTAACACAAAAATGGCCTCAGATGTTCCTATTTTAGGCCTAAAACCAAACTGCGCATCGGTTATGACATCATTAACGATAGATGTAAATAATTTACACAGACAACTTATCAAGCTAATGCCTCTGTAATTATCAGGGTCAGATTTATCGCCCTTTTTAAAAATAGGTATAATAATTGCAGTTGACCAAGAAGACGGGAATATACCGCTATACAAAATCTTATTAAACATATTTACTAAACATGGCAACAAAATATCCTGGAATTCAATTAACATATCATTCAGACTGAGATCAATGGAATGCGCTTTACCTTTCTTTAAACGCTTAATACAATTAATAATTTCTGAATCACTAATAGGATTATCAAGCTCTTCAAAAACAACCTCTTCATATTCGGGCTCAACGTACGAATTACTATTATCATTATCAACAGCAGCCGATGCAATATTACGGAAGTGTTCATGAAAAGAAGGTAGTTTATCTTTGGTACACCCAGTACGAGATATTCGTTTTGAAAACCTTCGGAAAAAAGACTTTGGGTTAGATTTACGTAAATGATCCAGCATGTCACCATCTGTTCTTTGGAACTGCCGCTTAAGACGAGCCTCTAAAACTTTGTAGGAACGTTTACATGTTCGCAATATTTCAAGATTTGCTAGTGTTTTATAAATGTATTTAATTCTAGATTAGAAAGTATTTCGAGTTCGTCAGGTGTTAAAAGATTATCAGGTTCTTGGTTGACAGGTTCGTAGTTTAGGTTTTTTGAAAAATTCATAAAGTGTATTCATTTCAATGTTGGTTTTATTATTTGAATTATTCCCTTTATTTATTATTTTCCAATATTCTCTGGGGTCTTTTGATTTAAGATATTTAAGTTTGATCTGCATTTCATGTTTATGATGTTTTATGGCTGATTTTATTGCCTTCTTGAAGGATTTTTCTTTTTCACTCAGATTTTCTTTAAATATACTATTTTCAAACTTTTTATACAGGTGTTTAGCTTTTCTATAGTTTTGACGGGCATTTTTACAATCTTTTGTGAACCAAGGTTTTTTAAATTCACATTTCTTCTTATTTGTACGATGTTTTGAACCAAAGGTGGATTTTGCACTTGATGTTAAAATAGTGCCAATATTTTCAAAGATATTGTTAATAAAAGATTCGCTAATGTCGATGCCATTCACATTATTAAGTTTAGTACAAATAACTTCTAGTTCATGCGATTGTTTGAAAATATTTTCTCGATACAGTTCTCTCCTTTCATCGTTCCATCTATTAACAGTTTCTATTGTAACATTGTCATTTATATTTGGAGATTCCAATATGTTGAATTTTCTGTTGTCAAAAATTTTAATGTTCAAAGGATTATGGATATCAGAGTATAAACGTGAAAACGATAGAACTTCAAAATCAGAAACTATAGAAAGAAATTCAAAATTACCTATACAATAATCAATTACACTCACATCTTTCCATGTTGTTTTACCAATACCTTTGTCGTTTCCAAGACGACCATTTAATATAAATTGATTTGTATGTTTACAAAAATCTAAAAATAATGTACCAAAATGATTTTAGTCGTATCACAAGACACACGATCAGTTTGGATATCTAAGGTGTGTAATAGATGAACATTGTTTTCAGTTATATCAGAATAAATATCAGTATGAGTTAAGTAATCTGGATCAGATGCCGTTCTCGCATTAAAATCTCCAATAAGACAAGTATATTTACAATCATAAGAAAATCGAAAGTACTCTTCTTCTATTTCTTCAAATACATTTGGAGATACATGCTTTGAGTTTTCGGGAGGGATGTAAACAGCTCCAAATAAACAATTTCCAGAGTTTTCATACAAAACAGAGTTCATATGTAACCGTAATATGTATTTACTAGGTGATTTAATTTCTTTTACAATATGTGCAGGAGCAGGCGTGGTGTAGTGGTTAAGCGCTTGGCTTACGGCGCCGACGATCCGGGTTCGATTCCCGGGTTGCGCCACTATGTTTAAGAGGTTGGTAACCTCCTGCTTCCATGTCGCGATATAACTGAAATATTGTTGAAAGCGACGTAAAACACCAATCAACCAACCAACAATATGTGCAATCTCATTTCTGACATAAACTGCTATACCACCAGATTTAAAGCGAGATAACTCATACCTATTTTTGACAAATAAAGTATAGCCAGGTATATCCAAGTAATCGGAATTATCCGATTTTGTTGCATTTAAAGTTATGATATCATGTTTAATAATTTCTGAAATAAATTCTGGGCACATTATTTTGTTTGCAAGACCACATACATTAAGATTATAAATACTAATAAAGAGTTTTAGATGAGAAATCTGCTGAGAGAGAGAGTTTGTATTGATTGAGACATTACCTAGAGTTCTAGAATTATTAAAGTGTCCTCCGTGGTTGTCCTAACGGCGGTCTGTGTGCTGAATTTCCTGACAAGGTCTTGGTGCGGTTTCCGGACGGAATAATACGTCATCGATATATAATCTATCAACGTTCAGCACGCACGGCTTTCTTTCCATGTCTCTTAGCAGCTTTCATATGCGGGTATTACTCCTTCCTGCGATCGTTGATTTCCTTTGGAAACTGCTCATTGACTCCGTATCGCGTGTTCCGTAATGACCGTGGTGCTAGTTTCCTGATCTTTTCCTTCTCCTTGAATAGTACGAATTTCCGCGTTCTTCTTCTTCTTCTTCCAATACGAAGTGTACTCAAAAGTTGAGCGTTATACTTCATGTGGCAGTCAAGATAAAAGCCTCTCAGGGCAGTATGATACAGTTAAAAAGTTAAAATCTTTTGTCCTTATCCTAAGCTGAAGTGGGCAGGTGGTATGTTGCACATTTCAGTCCTGTAGTCCTCCAAGGAACATGCTGATGTCATTGCTGATGGAAGTCTGTTCCAATCCCTGATGGTTCGCGGGAAGAAGGAGAACCGGTATACATCCTTTTTAGCTGTTGGGATGCGAAAGGTATGTTGTCCCCTTGTTATGGTGTCTGTCTGGATTAGGTATTGCTCTGCTGGAATGGCCACTAGATTGTGCTGGATCTTGAATAGCAACAGAAGGCGGATCTTTACTCTTCTGATCTGTAGTGGTTCCCTTGCCAGGGAGTTGACCATGTTGGTGACGCTGACTGCTTTCCTATCCCAGTAGTTCCTTGTAGCGAATCGTGCCGCTCTACGTTGGACTTTATCTATCTGGTTGATCTGTCCGCTAGTGTGAGGGTCCCATATGGAGGCAGCGTACTCCAGCGTTGGACGTACAATGGCTTCATAGGCTCTAACAACCTCGGAGATTTCGCTTCAGGAAGCCTAGAGTCCTACTGGCTGTATGAATGACCACGCACTTCTCCGGATGAAAGGACATCTGCCACTCTTCTTCCCACTTCTCAAGTGCTGTAAGGTCTTACTGTAGCCTGTTGCTGTCCTCTGTGTTGTTGATTTGGCGGTTTCTTTCTCCCCATTCGATGCACACGATGGAATTGCACTTCTTCAGTAACACTCATCTCATTGCGTAGAAAATCTAATAGCACTTGCTCGGTGTCCTCCTCTGGCTGCTCGTCGATACCATAAAAACACAAAATTGTCCCTCATGGAGCGACTTTGGTGATCGACATGTCGCTCTTGTAGCTCGTCCAACGATTCCTTAAGTTGCGTGAGTTGTAACTGCAGGTTTTCTTCGTTATCCTTCAAGCTATCCGCTCCTTTCCTGATTTCGTCCACTGCTGATTTGATTTGGTTTAAGTCCGTTTTGTGATCCTCAAAAGATTTATTTATAAAATTTATTCCTGTTTCCATTTCACTAAATTTTTTCTTCATGTCTGTCATTTCATTATTTGTAGATTTCACTGATGACTCTAATGTATTTAATCTGTTTTCTATAATATCCAGCTTTTTGAGTTTGTCAAAAGCACAGTCTAATTTGTTGGCTAACATGTCAAATTTCACATTCATATCACTCTGAATAGGCGACAAGTATCCCGCGAACTGGCTTTGCGGTGCCTGCGGCCCTAAAGGCTGGTGTTGTAGTGGTGTACTCTGTACAGGTGTTAGTTGGAAGGGTACGGGTGAATACATATGTTCGCCATTCATACTGGACGTTAACCGTGGCACACTGAAATCTGCCCGTGATTGAGCAGAGACTCTGGATTGAGTAGTGATCATTTGAAACTTTTGTACACTTTCACCACTGACGTTTTTAAATTTTGTTCTTGTTTTTCCTTTTCTTCTTTTTCTTGTTGTCTTCTGAGTCACACATTTGAGATACGTTTCTTTAACTTATTCCAAAAAAGAAAAAAAGAAAAAAGAAAAAAATAATCCAGAAAATAATCAGTTAGATGGTTTAGGTAATGTATATTCCTCAAAATATTTCCCGTTTAAAATTCGTGTCTACTCTACTTCGCGCATGCGCACCGATGTGTGTGATATTTATCACTCTCATAAGCCGTAATGAAAACAGTCCATTATTCCGGGTATAAGGTGTTAATTGATAAAAACACAATACATGCCTTTTATGTCAATGACCATTGTGACCGGCATGTCCACTTAACTACGTAGCTATCTTTGTAAAAATATATTTGATTGGATAAAAGTTATATTGTTGTTGTAACCACATAATAAAGGGGGCGTAACCCCAGCTCAGTATAAAGTTCAAATCAAATCAAATCAAATCAAATAAGCTTTATTTAAAGTCGGCAAAGTATAGTAACAAATAACATAAGCTCTATTGAGCATTTTAAGACCGACATAAAACATATATACATTGTACATGGTACACATAGACTAAGACTATACACATAATAAGCACACAAAATATCACAGCATGCAAATATTATCACATTTAGAATAACATTTTTAAATTAGCTAAATGTCCATCATTAAAGTTAAAAATTCGTTATTACAAAAAAAAAAAAAATCATTTAACGACGTAAGGCATTAAACTATAAAATGATATGTAGTAGCACTATAGAATAAAATGGGCACATCTAGAACATCAACTGTAAGCAACATAAATTGAAGCACAATTAAAACAAAAACAGATTTTTATAAGACATTCACAAAAAATTTATCACTACATTGAAAATTAAAAGAAACGCAAAAAGCTAAAGAAATAATCAAACTTCAAGTATTGAAAATTTAAAAGAAAATCAAAAACAAAATAAAAATCAAACTACAAGCATTTAAAATTTATAGAAAAGGAAAAATGCTAAAGAAAAAATCACACTTCAAGCATGGAAAATTGAAAGAAAAACGATAGCAAATAAAATCAAACTAAATAAAGCAATTAAAACATAAGATAAAATGCAAAAAACTGAACTTAAATCCAGATATGCAGCAGCAGACAGCATATATGCTTAAACTTTGAAAATTAAGGTCTAATCGACAGGCCAATCCTTCCATATTAGACCAAGAACTACATGTAATTTGTAGCTTACTTACACATGCTGCATTTGCAGTTTTCACCGTTCCAGTGATTTAACAAAGACTTAAAGTGATTAAAATTACTAGTTTGCCTAAAATTTTCAGGGAAACTATTCCATGGGACTGCTGCTGCATACCTGAATGAGTTCTTACCATATGTGGTTGTCCGTACGGTAGGGATCTGCAAAACATTAGAGTATCTAAAATTATACTTGTTTTCTTTTATATTTATTAAATTTGGCAGAGAAGGGGGGGGGGCTAAATCGTGTAAAATTCTAAAAGTTTCAAGGGTCATGGTTCTTAATCTTCTAATTTTTAAAGTAGGAATTTTTGCTTTTTCTAAAAGTTCTTCATATGTTGAAATAAAATCAGAATAAACAAAACGTAAAGCTCTTTCTTGGACTTTCTCGATCTTTTTCGTGTTACTCTCCGAACAGAAATGCCAGGATAAGGGACAAAAATTGAAATTTGATAACATAAAAGAATGGAAAATTGTTAGTCTATTTAGCCTATTAAGGTGTTTCCCAAGCCTCTTCGTGATATTTATTTGTTGTGCAGCCTTTCTACATAAAATTGAGATGTGTTGTTCGAATTTGAGTAAAAAATCTAAATCAACTCCTAACAATTTGACTGAGTCTTCACAGGTGATGTTGATATTTCCAATGTTCAAAACTGGCTGCTTATCGTGGGTTCTCTTCCCAACTGCTATAGCCTGAAATTTATCAGGGTTGGCCTGCATGCAGTTAAAATTAAACCATGAGATGAGGGCATTGCTGTCACAGATAAGGGATTTTATCATAACTTCAAAATCAGGACATAACATTGATAGTGTGTTGTCATCCCCATAATTATACAATTTACCATATTTGATAAAATGAAAAATGTCATTTATAAAAACATTAAAAAGTATGGGCCCAAGGACAGACCCCTGGGGAACTCTTTTTACTGATGACCCCCCCCCCCCCCATTTACTGACAATTTGACCTATTTTTATCTGTTGTTTTCTGTCGGAAAGATAACACGAAAAGAGAGACACTTATTTTGGAGACAACCCATATGCTAATAATTTCTCTAATAAAATGTTATGTGGTAAGCAGTCAAAAGCCTTGGAGAGATTCATGAGGATGGCAGCGGTGTATAAGTTTTGATCTAGGGCTTCTCTCCAATCCTCTAAAATACGTAATAATACAGTTTGGCACCCATGCCCTTTTCGAAATGCACAAAGGAAATTATCAAAAATATTATCAAAATACAGACAAAGTTGCTCACATATGACCTTTTCAAAAATTTTAGAAACATTAGTTAGCACACTTACTGGTCGATAGTTTTTCTTATCGAGTGGGTCATTTATTTTTAAACAAAGGTCTTACTTGAGCCTCCTTCAATCTATTGGGGAACACTGAGGTATTTAGGGTGGTATTTACTAATGAGGTAATTAAAGGCACTGATGATGTTTTGCCTGCCTTCAGGAGTTTTACTGATAATTTGTCTACCCCAACTGCTTTCTTTGTACTTAAGCTGCAAATGATTTTATTTACAGCATAACTTTCCACAGGATGAAAATCAAATAATTCAGACGGTTTACAGATCTCTTTTATTTTCAAAATGCTTGGATGAGACTCAGGCTTAAAGATGTAATCTTTCCCTATATCATCTGCCACATGTGTAAAAAAGTTGTTAAAAATTTCTGTTACTTTAGGTGTCTCAGTAACAAGATCTCTATTTTCATTTAGAACTATCTTGCACTTGTCTTTGGAAGCCTTATTTGAGAAAAATGGTTTAATGGTTGACCAGAAGTCTTCTGACTTTGGTCCTCCAACACACCTTTCTGAAAAATAAGTACTTTCTGATTTCTTCTTAAGCTTAGTTACAAGATTTCTTTGGACTCTGTAGTTCTCCCATGTGTTTTTACTTTTATTTTTTAGATACTTGTTGTATAGCATGTGTTTTCTGTATATAGCTTGCCTAAGTTCTTTGTTCATAAAAGGACATGCATTTTTTCTTTCATACCTTTGTTTCATTGGTGCATGTTTGTCTACAATCTGAATAACCTTGTTTTCGAAGTCATTGTATATTTCATTTACAGTTTCCTTTACTTTCTCTGATTTTTGTATGGTATTTTCTTGGTGTAAGAGTGTGATGTTACTAAGTTCTTCACAGAAAGCATTTTCATCGAAATTTCTAAAACAACGGTAACTACATTTTGTTTTCTCTTTTGGTGGTACATTGCAATTAATACAAACGGAAATAAAATTGTGACAATCACTGATGCCTGTAGGTATGTTCAAAGGTTTAAAAGTGTATTGTTTGGAACCCGTTAAAATGACATCTACTAATGATGGAACACAACCTTTCATAAAACAAGTTGGTAACTGAATACAGTTTTGGAAGTTAAAAATTTCCATAAAATCTAACAACGGTTTGCTCTTTGAAACATTTAGCATGTTAAAATTAAGGTCACCCATGATTATGATCTGATCTGAAGATAAAAGACATTTATCTATACTTTTGGATAAAAGATCTATGAATATGTTATCTGTCATAGATGGTGGTCTATATGCACACGTTAAGATCCATTTACTTTTATTGAGTATCACCTCACATGCCAAATTTTCTAGTCCTTCAGGCTCAAGATCTTTCCGCCTCCTGGCTGGTAGGTCTCCCCGGATGTAGACCGCTATTCCACCTCCATGTTGGTTCCGATCACGCCTTTCGAGTCTGCAGCCCTTTGCCTCAATGGTGCCATCGCGAAAACTGGAATCAAGTTTAGTTTCAGCGAAAAACATTAAATCTATTAAATTATCAGACATGAGGTGCTTGATTTCCAAGAAGTTATAACGCAGACTATTGATGTTCAAATGTCCTGCTATGAATTTTCCTCGGTGGTTTTCCCTTACTGCTCGGACCTGGCTTAAAACTTCGTCGCTCGAACTTCCTCCGGTGTTTACAGTCCTAATTACTTATCATGAGAGAATGAATATATAGATAGATAGAAAGATACGAAGAAAGTAAGATCTAAATGAACTTAGTAACGAAATAGAGTGAATAGCCGTCAAGAACCGTGCGTTCACCTCACTGTCATAGAAGGACATTCCTATAGTTTATAAAGAATTCCCCTTTTATATTGTAAGAAGTGGAGAGCAACTTACGTATATTGTACATTACTGAAATTGTAATAAATATGGAAAATACATACATGTGTGAGCTAAATTCCTTAGTAACCACCGCCAAGTCTTAAGGCGGAGAAATAAATACATGTACAACACATCCAACACAAAAACGGCGGCGGTTATACTATTGTGAACTTCATTAACAAGATGCAGTCAAACAAAATATTGATTTGACAATATCATTTCTGAATCATCTCATCCATCTTCAGACATCAAGAAAAGTAATTATATGTAAAGTAGTTTTGTGTTTGGCTCATTCAGATTGTGAACAAATGATAAAAGCCCAGTTTTATATACTATCAGACATTAGCTTTTCATGAAGTATATACATGTGTAAACAGAGCTATAGCATATATAGTATTGATTGTATTTCTATATGACCAGATTGATTGATAAATTGATTGATTGATTATTGTTTTACGTCACTCCACTATTATTCCCTGTATATGGTGACGGCATCTTCCTGATGCATTGCATAAGAATTTAGACCTTTGCTACGGACCAATTCGAAGCAGTTAGGGATCTTTTACGTGCCACGCCTACCGTGACACGGAGCCTCGGTTTTACTGTCTCATCCGAAAGACAGAACACCGGTGTGCCCAGGGCGGGAGTTGAACCCGGGACCTCTCGAACACGAGCCGAAGACTTTATCCACTAGGCAACACCGGCTTTATATGCTCCGAAGTATGTATGTATGTGTGTTTTTGTAGGTGTGTGTGTAGGTAGGCAGGCAGGCATGCATGCATGCATGCACGCACGCACGTACGTGCTTTGTATTGGTAAATTTTTGTACGCTGTTAATACATTATAATTAGTCTAGTTGTTATCATGTTTTGTTTCATGTGTTTTAGTTTTTGTTTTTTTGTTTTGTTTTGTTTTTTTTTACATTTACCATTTTTTACCTACATGTAACTGAAATAAATATAAAAACTGTCTTTAAATCTTCTTTGTAATAAGATTCTGAAAAACTCACTCCGGATGGTAAACAGCTAAATTGGTTGAATAAAAAGCAGTAGGCCCTGGCGAAAGCTGAATGGAAGGCCTATAGGACAGAGAAATATGACACAAGTGTAATAGAAACCAAAGTGATGGTATCTGTTATTACCAACATCAAAAGGACACTAGATCTAACTTAGTACTGTATAATAGTCCTATTTGAAGAAATTCAGCTACTTCACTGGAATCAGATCAGATCGACATGCATACGGTACTTTTGAAAACAAAAAAAACTGGATGGTAACGCCTGGAAGCTTGGGAAAACAACGTAAGATGTCTTTCATTACTCGAAATTATAAAGTGGGGCCGGTGTAACAGTTTCAAAGTTCCCCCGTGCTGAAAGTTCCCTTTTGATGTTTTGCGCATGCGCGTATCGGTAGGAAACTTTGATGCGCATGCATAACCTAAAGGCTAAATATAAATTTTGACGTCACGCCAACCTGCAGTGACCTTTCATTTGGAAAATTTACCTGTGCGATTTTCGGAAAACTTAGTTTCACTTTCAATGTAGCTTTACAATATATGGTGAAGATGGACAGGAATTCCATGGTCTCATTTTTACGAAAGGTGCCATAGGGCCTAGGAGATGGTGGACAAACTCTGATAAAGAGTACAAGGCAAAGTAAAAATACAGTCTTAGAGGTAATAATGTGATTCGTATAGTTGCAAGCGCATGTCTTCTACTTTTACAGTTTTAGCAGTTTGGTTTTAGTAACTCGTAGAAGGGGGTATAGGCCTACTGCAGTACTGTAGGCGGTGTCAGAAAGTCGTACAGGTATTTTGGGGGGTTCCGGGTCAGAAATTACATTTTCGTGTTTTGTGGTGTAGCGCACATCCCTCTTTGCAGTGTACGTTATAATATAATCATGGAGTGCATACCTTAGTTAATCCATGTACATGTACAATTTTTTTGTGTAAGCGTTCTTCTTTGCAGAGCACATGATTGAAAACATGTGACGACCTTTGGTGTTACGGGTCAAATACTGTACTTTCCGGCACGGATACTGGTTATACCAGTATTCTTAAGAATACTAGATTTAAATTCGTTCCAGTATTCTTTCAGTATTCTTCCAGAATTCTTTAATCAAGAATACTGGAAATACCAGTATCCTTGTGTAAAGATTGAATAATCGAAATTCTTAAATCAAGAATACTGGAAATACCAGTATCATCGTGCTGATAAAGATAATCTTTGATGTGTTTTTAAAAGCTTGTTTCTTAATGTTCTGGTGGCATACTCAATTTACAAGTATCTTTGTGTTAAGAATGAAATCGATTTTTTTAACAAAAATATTTTGTTTCTTAGGTAAGATTAAATGGATTGGAAGAGAAGACATGTAATTCTTGTGACTTCCGTATTTTGAGACTTGTAAATTAATGTTGTGAAAAAATAAAAGTCATACATTTAAAAATATAGAATAAAAATAACAATTATGAGGTTTCAAAGTAATGATAGAATTGTTACAGCGCCAAAGGCTACTTGTCGAGCAATATGGTGGCCGTGAAAACGGCCGTTTGTAGTTTTGAAACATATCACACATTAAACAGGGTAAATGTGGATATTTGCTCCAGAATGTTGGTAAATGTTGACTCAGCATTGCCTCCATACCGGTCTCTCCACATGAATTCGTCCAAATAGGATGGCAGCATTTGCTCTGTTGTTCCCCTCATTGTCTTAAATCTGGCCTTGCATCTACCCCAGTATGATTCAATTGTTTGGGTATGGATATTTATAAGAATACTGGAAAACCCAGTATTATTAATTTAATTTCTGTGTCTGTTTCAAGAATACTGGATAAACCAGTATCCTTGTAAGAATACTGGAAAAACTAGTATCCTTACAGGAATACTGGAACGAATTTAAATCTAGTATTCTTAAGAATACTGGTATAACCAGTATCCGTGCCGGAAAGTACAGTATTTCCTAGTTCTGGTTCAAGTTAAAGTGCATGCCCATGTACCGGTACCCAAGAAAATTCAAGGGAAATTAGTAGCCAACTTAAGAATGGGTATGGTTTCTCTGGTGAAATCGTACCGTATATATATTGCTGTGCACAATGTTTCTTTATTTGAAGCTGAGAAGTATGCCTTGTTAGCAATATGTTATGAGCTTGTTTTGTTTTGGATTTTTGTTTTGTTTTTTTGTCGGAACAAAATAAGCCGTATATACATGTAGAATCACACTTTAAGGCTATATTGCACATCCTGTAACATTTTGCTTCATAATGGATTTAGATAAAATGCGAAATATACAGTTTGATCAGAAATGTGAGTTCCAAATCTCATGCTTGGGTCTGACATTTCGGACTTACCCGGTAGTTCAGTTGAATGTGAAGTGTGGGTTATAAATAACATTGGTAACATTCCGATAGTCCAACCGTTCGATAGTCAGATACTCTGATATTACGACGGTTCCATAGTCCAACAGTGCAACAGTTCTTGTCTCCACAGACATAAAAGTTTAATAAGTAAGTGTAACCGGTAGCTCATTGCTATGAAAGAATTACTCGATGTTTTTGGGTTTTTGTTTCTGTTTTTTGTTTTAATATTGGAATAAGGGCCTGAAGCAACTCAAAGATTCTACTATAGAACACATTACCACAATACAAAATAACGTTCAGTACAAAAATGTATTACATTCAATACACAACTGTACTTTCACCCATTAGAATACTATTTTTATCATGAATTTGCATTAAAGATTCTTGTCTTGTTTTATTTAATATATCAAAATATATATAATAAGAGCTATACAGTATTTATATTCCAACTTTTAGTAGAACTATCTATTTAAAGGAATATTTGAAAGCTTTATGTCAAAGTTTTTTCGTTTTTATTACTTTTTCCCATTTTTGATCTAGGCCAGTTCTGGCATGCTAAAGGGAAATGGTTCAAATCTTACTGAAGGCAAAAATTGTTTTAAGGTCATTTAACACTGAATTAAGATTTTGAATATTATTTAAGAAAAAAAAATAAGGAAAAAAAGAAATCTGATTTAATCTTTTTCACATATTTTTAGTCCCCTACCGGCATTGCCAAAGGGGACTATAGGTTTGCACTCCGTCCGTCTGTCCGTCAGTCCGTCAGTCACACTCACGTTTTCCGGACTTCTTTCTAAACGCTTGTAGATATTCATCCAATTTTTGGTGCGTGAGTATACCACCATGAGTTACAGATCAAGTTCGAGTTTCGTTACGGTCCACTGATTTTTGACGGAATTACGGCCCTTGGAATTAGAAAATTTCTTTAAAATGGCAGTTTTCCGGACTTTTTTTCTAAATGCTTGTAGATATTCATCCAATTTTTGGTGTATGAGTCTACCATCATGAGTTACAGATCAAGTTCGAGTTTCGTTTCGGTCCACTGATTTTTGACTGAATTATGGCCCTTGGAATTAAAAAATTTCTTTAAAATGGCAGTTTTCTGGACTTTTTTTCTAAACCCTTGTAGATATTCATCCAATTTTTGGTGTGTAAGTATACTACCACGAGTTACAGATCAAGTTCGAGTTTCGTTACGGTCGACTGATTTTTGACGGAGTTACGGCCCTCGGAATTAGAAAATTTCTTTAAAGGTTGTGATCAAATACTTAACTTGCTGGCAGCCAGAAAGACAGTATGTTGTATGTGTGTGTATGTTTGTAGGTGTGTGTGTGTTTTGGGGGTCTTAGTTTTCCATTTGCCGGTAGGGGACTTAGTATTGCCTAAGCAATACTTTCAGAATGCTTGTTAAACTATGTCTTGATTTATTCAATGTAGAGAAGCAAGTTTTCAGTCCTTTGTCATGTTGTCAAAAATACATTAATTTAAGCCAGAGAAAATATGTGTACTTGGGAATAATTAGGAATAAGCTCAGTTATTTGTTAGGCATTAAAGTGGTTGCTTGTGCATATTTTGTCACATTCTATTCGTAAATTATGTAAAAACGCATCCTATGTGAAGCATTGGCCTGTTTGTTACTGTTGCATGGTCTTTGTGGAATACATGCTTTGAAAAAAATAATTGGAGAAAGGTTAGTCGACAGAATGTCACTAAAGGAAATTTCAGGATAAGAAATATATGGATATCTTATTTTCACTGCAATAAAAAAAATTTCAATTACAAAGTGATGATTCATATTTCCACCATAGAAACAGTTCTAAGGAGACCAATGAGTGTTATTTCTTCAAAACCAAAAACACTGACTAGACTGTAAATATTTTGAACTAAAAGTACATACAGGAAACAAAGAAAAACTGAAGAACTGATGTAAACAATAACACAAATTTACATGGTCATTTCTAGAGTGGTAGTCCATATGGACCTCAAATCCAAATTTGGAAATATACCCAGACTATTTGTAAAATTTACTAAGGGTCAGGATTTGAAAGAAGTACAGAGTTAGAAATTAGCGGTCGCCCGATCATAAAGCATAGCCTAACATTTTTTTGGTGGTCTAAAATTCTAGTAGATATCATTTCGAACATCTAGGTCTCTTTTGAAAATTTTTAAAATTGTTCGATTGACATCCTGAAATTTTCTGTAATTCTGGACTCTTAATATGCATATATGTTGTCTTTGAAATGTTCTCATGAGTTTGAAGTTTTTTTTTGTCACAATTTTAGAAATAGCGAGTTATGCAGAACATGAGTCAATCATCCATTCCTTCTGTCTGCATCCAAGTTTTGACCATTTTACTGAGTTTTGTGAATTCTTTGAACCTTGGAATAGAAGAGCTTACACTGTCAGCAGGAGAGAAAGATACAGTGATTCCAGATGATTCCAAGTTCAACCCCCGACCAAATTGGTACACCGAGTATACTGAACATGGTTCAGACATCACATTACATTGCAGTAGAGCCAGTCTGTCAGTAATACAGTGGAGAAAAGATGGGGAAATCATTAAGACCAGAGAGGGAAGATATCCTTTTTCGCATATAATGGTTTTTAAAAATTGTAAAGTAATTCATTTAAAGGGTCAGGTTTAGTCCAATTGAGGGATCGCCAGATCCAACTTTAACCACGCCCATTACGTAGTTCCATTGTGACGTTATAGTTAAATTCATGTTTGACGGGCCATTTCTTTATGACGTCATAATGAACAAGTGTGCCAAAATGCGTGATGTCGGGCATTTGACAATTGTATTGCACTGGAACTGTAGCCTAATGTCCAAGGCAGGTTCAATTCCTGCTGTTGGCAAGGATTTTTCTGAAGTGATTCTTCATTTTCCCCGATCACCTCTGCATATGAGGCAGTATACCACACCCCTAGACATAATTATTAAGAGACTACAGATAATATTTGTGTTGCATTGTACACCACCCTGAGCCAGTGCAGTAAAATTGGTAAGGTGCTAATTCGTGTGACAGAGGTATATTGGAATCACCTTGTCTGCCGTCTGTCTGTCCAGAAAAATTTAACCTTGGTCATAACTTTTGAACCAAAAGAGATGGCCTTCATGCTACACATGTGTATTCCTGGAGGGAAGAATTTTCAGTCAGTACGAAAATGTTTGACTTCATGACTTTGACCTTGATGTTTGACTACTTTTTGAAAAAACTTTAACCCTGGCCATAACTTTTAGACCAAAAGAGATGGGGCCATCACGTGTATTCCTTGTGGCAAGACCTGTTTGTCAATATCAAAATTTTTTACCCTGTGACTTTGACTTTGATATTTGACATACTTTAGAAAGACCTTAACCTTGGTCACAACTTGTTAACCAAAAATGATTGGGCCTTCATACTACACATGAGTATTTCTTTTGGCAAGACGAGTCTGTCAATACCAAAAATTTTTACCCTGTGACCTTGACTTTCATGTTTGATCTTCTTTTGAAAAACTTAAGCCTTAGCCATAACTTTGAACCAAAAGAGATGGGGCCTTCCTGCTACACATGTATTTCTTGTATCAAGACCTGTCTGTCAGTACTAGAAATTTTGACTTTGTGACCTTGACCTTAACGTTTGAACTGTTTTTGAAAATCTTTAGCCTTAGCTGTATCTTTTGAACTAAAAGAGATGGGGCATTCATTCTACATATTTGTATTCCTTGTTGTAAGACCTTTCTGTTGGTACCAAAATTTTTTACCCCTTGACCTTGATCTTTACGTTTAACCTACTTTGGAAAAAATTTTACTTAGGCCGTAACTTGCCTTCAGCTAGAGATAGGGATTCCATATTACTTGTGTGTTTTCTGTGTGACAAGTCATGTCCACTTATTTAAAAAAAGAATTACCCAGCCACCTTGACCTTGACCTTTGATCTTCTCAAAAACTTCAATATTGGTCATATATTGACATCAGGGAAAAAAAGGGATTCCATATTTTATGTATATATTCTTGTATAATTATTGAGTTGAATTTCCTTTAATACTTTGGTGTAGTATTAAATAGATATCTTATAATGAATTACAATGTTAACCTATGTTTGTTGTCAGGGGGTGTATTTGTCCCATTAGAACAGTTCTAGTTTTGGTCTACTGCAAAGTGTAAATTTCCTAGCATTGCAACAGGCATATGCCATCATTATCTAGGTGCAACAATCGTGGTGTAGCCTAAAACAGGAATCAAACAAAATATTATTCTACTCCAAATCCTAGTTAATGCATGAATGGAAGTGACATTGCGCCAGTTCTTCTTATGTTTTACATTATTGTCACTTATTCCCTTTCCAATGTGGAGTTCATAAAAACATTCCCCGCAAAGCATTTAGCTTACTTGTATCATACATCAGTTTCCACTTTCTTCACAATAAAGATATAGAGCATGCATGGTTTGAGACATAGTGTAAACACATTCAGCCATTGCTGAAATGTAAAATCTCATATTTGTGGAACAGAAAGGTAAGACGCTTTGGTATCTTTATATAATTTTATAATTTGAATATCTTTAACACAAAAACAAAAGATTGACTGGAAAGTTTATATTATTATAAATGTGTCACACTAATTAAGGTATGATTTGACCTTGACCTTGATCACAGTATGGTTGGAGGAAAGGAATCAGACCTTGAGAATCTTTGACCCTGAAGTCAGTGATTCTGGTGATTACAACTGTAGCTTATGGAATGATAGTCAGATGACTGACTCTTATGGCAGAGAAGTCACAGTGGAAAGTAAGAAATTCAAAATGTGGTATAGGGAAAGTACAGTGTAAGATCTCTGTGGTAATTGACCCATCACTTTTGTGGAATATTTATGAAATTTTGTGACTTTGTCACAGTACATTTTCAATGTTTGTCCGAGGTATGACCGAGGTGAAAAGTCTTGAGACATCATCTGATTTAGCAATTCTTTAGCATAAATTGATGGATCAGTTAGAAACCCAAGGAAGTGCTAATTGTATCGATAATTTAATCAATAATTTCATGTAATGTTGTCCTTATTGTATGTGCAATATAGGGAAAATTTCGTTTTTTTTTTAATAATTTTGTTCTCACTTTCCTGTGCAGTGTAGAGAGAATTTCATGTTAAATATAATATTGTTCACTGTAGTACATAAACATCCAGTACCTAAAGTTGAACCCACACCAATGAGGTACAGATCAGTGTAGTGATACCACTCTGTGGTAGCCAGAATGTGGTGCGATTCTGTATGTGTGGATCTTCCTTGAACAGAATCAACAGAGGTCTTGTGGCCTGACACGTGTAAGGTTTTTCATTGCTTTGGTGCTTTAGGTGCATCTCATAGGTAAACATTTTCATGCCAGTGCTAGACAGTACCCCCATGATATTGTGGTGTGAAATAAAGAATAAACAAACCAACACAAAAGGTTTCAAGGGCTTGTTTCTATTTTTAGAAGATTATCACTACACTCATCCTCGACTTGTCAAATGGGACCCCTTATCCTATATTCGCTATACAGAAATTGGTAAAACAGCTTTCCTGAGTTGCAGTTTTGATGTGGGAGATCCAAGTGCCCTCTTTCAGGTAAATCTTTTATGCAGTGGTAAACATTTTACATAGTCTGTGTTGCAGCCCGTTTCATTCACAAAACGGCAAAATGCAAAGCAGATTAATTTTGCTTATCTGTTGTATGTAATGGAAAACATTTTACAAATAAACAAGTTTTGGTGAAAATATGATGTAATTTGCTGCAATTATGTATATCTATTTAGTCGAGTTGCAAAACTCAGCTCTTTTAAATTTGATGTTGGTTGGGTGGCGGGCAGAAAGCGGCAGGCATCAACAATTAGTTTCTGGACTTTAACTCCAACAACTACATTATTTAGGTATAGTAATAAAACTTCACACACATACTTGCAATGAGACAAGAATGTGCCTTACTGATTTCGAGATCCAAAGGTCAAAGTTTATAAGACTGATGAGTGAAAATGGTTTCTGGACTCTCAACTCTACAACTATTTAGGTATATTAATGAAACTTCACACACATACATGTACTTACTATGAACTGAGGATTTACCCTATTGATTTTGGGGTCAAAGGTCAAGGTCATAAGATTTTGATAAATAAATATGGTTTACAGAGTATAAATGTATTTGCATTCCACCTATTGTTATGAAACTTCACACATATACTCCCCATGAGCTGAGGATGTGTCCTATTGATTTTGGGATCGAAAGGCCAAAGGACAAGGTCATAGTGAAAAAGGTTATGAAAGCGTTTTGTAACTCAGCGTATCGCGTCTTTGATGCATCTTTCCTGTTTTCTTATTAAGATAAATTATGAATATGAATAAATGTGTAAAATGGAATAAAAAGGTACACAAGATGTTAACAGCAGATTGCCTTGAAAAGAAATCTCTGAATCTGCAGAAACCATGCAGTTGTTATAGTAGTATTTACCATTTATTCATTGAAGATAAATATGTGACCTATGAAGTTGATTTTACCTTTGACCTTTGTTACAGTTAAAAGATTATTGGATACTAGGGAATGGAACTATGCTCCCAGATAATCACAAGTATTTTTGGAATGAGACTGACCATGACAAAGTTAGAGTCTTGACTCTCACCATATACAACATCACGGTACTTACCTTAGTCTTTTGTTAATTTTAATAAAATCATGATGGTAATCTTAGTCTTTTGGTAAGCTGTTATTATCTGGCCATTAACAAACATCACAGTAAATATCTTTCTTTGTTGATAATCTCATACGCTCTCACCAGTAACATCATGGTGAATAAGGTCGCGGGTTCAATTCCCACCCTGGGCGCACCGGTGTTCTGTCTTTCGGATGAGACAGTAAAAACAGAGGTACCGTGTCACGGTAGGCGTGGCATGCAAAAGATCCCTCACTGCTTCGGGTGGGTCCATTGCAAAGATCTAAATTTGTATGCAATGCATCAGTAAGATGCCGTCACCATATACGTGAAAAAATCGTGGAGTGACGTAAAACAATAATCAATCAATCAATCAATCAATCATGGTGAATATCTAAGTCTGTTGATAATCTCATGCACTCTCACCAGTAACATCATAGTGATTACCTTAGTCTACTGATAATCTCATACACCCTCACCAGTAACATCACCAGTAACATCATGGTGATTATCTTAGTCTATTGATAATCTCATACACTCTCACCAGTAACATCACGGTGATTATCTTAGTCTACTGTTAATCTCATACGCTCTCACCAGTAACATCACGGTGATTATCTTAGTCTACTGTTAATCTCATACACTCTCACCAGTAACATCATGGTGATTACCTTAGTCTATTGATAATCTCATACGCTCTCATCAGTAACATCACCAGTAACATCATGGTGATAATCATAGTCTATTGATAATCTCATACGCTCTCACCAGTAACATCATGGTGATTATCTTAGTCTATTGATAATCTCATACACTCTCACCAGTAACATCACCAGTAACATCATGGTGATTATCTTAGTCTACTGATAATCTCATACTCTCTCACCAGTAACATCATGGTGATTATCTTAGTCTATTGATAATCTCATACACTCTCACCAGTAACATCACCAGTGACATCATGGTGATTATCTTAGTCTACTGATAATCTCATACTCTCTCACCAGTAACATCATGGTGATTATCTTAGTCTATTGATAATCTCATACACTCTCACCAGTAACATCATGGTGATTATCTTAGTCTATTGATAATCACATACACTCTCACCAGTAACATCATGGTGATTATCTTAGTCTACTGATAATCTCATACACTCTCACCAGTAACATCATGGTGATTATCTTAGTCTACTGATAATCTCATACACTCTCACCAGTAACATCATGGTGATTATCTTAGTCTATTGATAATCTCATACACTCTCACCAGTAACATCACCAGTAACATCATGGTGATTATCTAAGTCTACTGATAATCTCATACTCTCTCACCAGTAACATCACGGTGATTATCTTAGTCTATTGATAATCTCATACACTCTCACCAGTAACATCACAGTGATTATCTTAGTCTACTGATAATCTCATACACTCTCACCAGTAACATCACGGTGATTATCTTAGTCTACTGATAATCTCATACACTCTCACCAGTAACATCACGGTGATTATGTTAGTCTGTTGATAATCTCATACACTCTCACCAGTAATATCATGGTGATTATCTTAGTCTGTTGATAATCTCATTCGCTCTCACCAGTAACATCACGGTGATTATCTAAGTCTATTGATAAGGTCTTTGTACTTTCACCTTTTTTTCTCACATTAATTGTTTACTAATCCCTTCAGACTTTCACTAGTGCAGTAAAGAGTGCCCAACTCAAACACTATCCAAACCAGAATACAATGAAAATCAGACATATCAGACATAATGATGATCAAGCAGTCCAACTAATTACATGAATAGCAAGTGATTTCTTATGATTTCAGGAAGATGATCTACGGACTCAGTATGCATGTAAGGCAGAGAATGCTTACGGCAACTCATCGCAGCTCTTCTCTCTCTCATTAAAGGGTAATGTGAACATACTTTTGCTGAACCTCATGGTATTAATTCATTTTAATGTTAATGTTTCGAAGCAAAGTCAGATCTAGCCATTGGTACCATTCTTTTCTTATATTTTATGTTTTAAAGTTTTATATATACAAATACATGCCTTTTACATAAAAATGGTATGCAGGTTTGAGAGACATGATATAGGAGGCTAACCTGTAGGTAATTACTGGTCTACATAGGTAAATCTGAGCCGACACGGGGGAAGTGATCTGAGTATTGGTCTACTTAAGAATCGGGGTGATATACTTAAAGAAGATTCCTGAAATTTAAATCCCCTTTTGGTAAACGTATTTGTGTATAGTAAGAAAAATAGGAATCCTCTCATAAAATATAGATGGTGAAAGTTTACCACAACCGTTTAATTATCATTTAGAGAATAAAGTGATGAAAATTTTTTCTCATATGTTTCAACAAATATGATAACTCAAAAATAGTTTCTTGCTATCCAGGTTTTCTGAATTCATTTTACTTTTTTTAAATGGTTTGTTACTATTTTTCAAAGTTAACTGTATATGCGTTGCATTATTCTTAAGTTGAAACCTGTACTTTGTGAGACTTGAGTTAGGTTTAAAGAAATTACATAAACTTACTGCGAGTTTGTAAATGTGTTTAGCCTGAGATTGGTCTGGATGTTTGAGTCAGCCTGATAATATTTTTCCATATCCAATGCCAAGGTAGATGCCCTCATGTAAAAAAAATATTTTTGCTTCAAAATCATGTCGGTGATGCAAAGCAGCAGGCACCCCTACTACATAGCTGAGTTATTCTTGGTATGGTATCATGTTTGACTTCGAGATTAAAGGTCCAGGGTTAGCATCCATTCTGTTTCCCGTCTTGTTGAGGTAGAACATGCATAATTACTGAAAACCCATGTCATGAAAGATGTCATGTAAAAAAAAAAATTTTACTGCCTCAGACAGGTCCCTGATATCAGTAGGTATTCGTTTAGCAATGCTCTCAGCAGTGTTTTCATCAAACAAGAGAGGTATTTATGGTGTGGTCAGTGTCTGCCAAATTCGTCAGACCTTCAGACCTGCCTGACAATTTTTTAAAGGTCCGATTATATACTTTCACACCGGACAGGATTGTCTGGTACGGCGTTTGTTCCGCTGATACTGTGTATACTCTGAGTCTCGATAGCGCTTACATTTTTCAGACCTTTATTTTCTTTCTCTCTGGCAAAAAGGATTTCGGTCTGATGAAAGGTTTCTCCTCATAGGACCGAATGTCCTATGGAGCTCAACACTGTGGTATGAAGTGGCTGTAGGTGTATAATGTATGATGCATATTCACCCTTTCACAAGCTGTCCTATTTCATTGTGATGATGTTGTCTTAGTTCAGATAAAACTCAGACAAACAACAGATTTATTCATGATGTCATAAATTAAACAGTTGAAAATCGTCTGAATATCTCCGTATTTGACATACTGTGAAAACTTCAATTTTCTACTTTGTTTTTAGATACAGAGGAGCCCTTCCCAATCCTGACAGTTTGCATTGCGTCCAGTGCAGGAGTTGTAATTATTGTCGTGATAATTTCTGTAATATGTGTACGGGTAAGAAGCAGGAGGAAGAAGGAGGAGCTTGAATGGGAGCAACCTGATGTGGAAAAGTTTGATGGTACGAAATATCGAGGTCTGAAATTAAATTTAGGAGGCTTTGTTTTCTTGCTTGCTCCATATAAATGCCATTGGTGACTTTGGTGTCCTAATTGGGTGCATTACTGCACCTGAAGCCACCATTTGCAGTTTAGGCTTATGTCCTGATTACAAAAAGTGGAAAAGTTGGTGCACTGCTAAAAGTCAGTGGGTTACCAAGGGTTACTCTGGGAACTTATTGAAAACAGTGTACTGCTTAAAGTTATTGGGATCCCTTGGTAATTCTGGGATATCATTTAAAGTTAGTGCACCACTGGAAGTCAATGGGTTACCCTGGGTTATTCTAGAAACTCAATGAAGGTCACTGTACCACTGGAAGTCATTCGGTTACCCTGGGTTATTCTAGGAACTCGCTGAAGGTCATTGTTCTGTTTGAAGTCAGTGGGTTACCGTGGGTTATTTTGAGAACTTGTTGAAAGTCAGTATAAAGCTGGAAGTCATTGGGTTACCCTGTGTTATTCAAGGAACTCGCTGAAGGTTAGTGTACTGCTGGAAGTCAGTCGGTTATCTTGGGTTATTCTAAGAACTCACTGAAGGTCATTGTACTTCTGGAAGTCAGTGGGTTACCATGGGTTATTCTGGGAACTCATTGAAAGTCAGTATAAAGCTAGAAGTTATTGGGTTACCCTGTGTTATTCAAGGAACTCACTGAAGGTTAGTGTACTGCTGGAAGTCAGTTGGTTACCATGGGTTATTCTAAGAACTCACTGAAGGTCATTGTACTTCTGGAAGTCAGTGGGTTACCATGGGTTATTCTGGGAATCATTGAAAGTCGATGTACTGCTGGACGTTATTGGGTTACCCTGGGTTATTCAAGGAACCCACTGAAACTTGAATTAATGCTGGAAGTCAGTGGGTTACCCTGGGTTATTCTGGAAACTCTAGTATTCTCCAACTCATAGAATCCTGATGTACACAATGTAGCTTCAACGATAATCAGTATTATATGAAAAATTATTTAAACATCGAATGATACTACAAAAAATGTCTGTGACATCACAATATGATAATAAAAACTGCAGTACTGAGTGTTTTTATTGTTGAATTCTTACCAACTCTCCTTATTGAGGATTTTAAGGGATATTATGAGATCATTTTTTCTTATCTTCCTTTGCTTTCCATTCCTATTGGGTAGAGTACTACCTCCAAAAACATAAATCTTAAGTGTCTTAATAGTGATTTTGACCTTTGATCAAATTTTAAATGACATTGACCATAATTGACACTTCCATTTATGCACGAAAATACGTCATAATACTTTCGACCTCTGTTGTACTTAGGACAAACATTGACAATGTATTGTGACATCATGAAATTCTCTAAGTATTCTGCGCAAGCAATGGGTCTTTGTTAAATGGTGAAAGAAAGAGCGTTAATATATTTATCTAGTCAAGTTCCTGATTTTGATATTGTCTTTTTCAGTACCTGGATATGACATAGTCTATGATGTGTTTGTTTCGTATAGTAGTGAAGATGAGGACTGGGTCAAAGGTGAACTGTATACCAAGTTAGAAGGTCAAGGTTATAAGGTCAATATTGACTTCAAGGACTTTGTACCAGGTCAGTTGGAATATGAATGAAAGGTTGTAAGTGACTAATTATCACATTTTAGTTTAGAAGGCAGTGTTGAAAACATGATTGTATAACGAAAGATAAGTAGTTTTAAACAAAATATTTATTGTTACATTTAAAATATATTAATCATTTATATGAATTTCAAAAATATGACTTTGTTTATCTGAAATTAGTTCTTTCTGTACTATATTCACACATCTCTTGAGATATTGGACTGAAATTGGGTACACCTCTTTGTTAACAACAACTACAGGCTGAGTTTTGGTGCAGTTGACCTACATTTACCAGTGTTCTGGTTTTTAAATTTTTGTCCAAAATTAATTTCCAGAATGCAACATGAATATTTTTTTTTATCTTAGAGTCATTATACTTTGCACATATGCTTTTTATTTTTCAAAAGATGAAGGTCAAAAGACTCTGTTTCATCAAAACTTTTTTCATCTTAAACTCTTGATACCTCAAACGTTGGATGTTAGGATAATTAAACATAATACTAGGGTGTTCTAAGACCTTGATCCATGGTCATATCTTCATGGTCATTGAACCTGTGAACAAATGTCCTACCAAGAGGGCTATTTGTAATGTTAGGGCAGTTGTAGTTACCATAAAAATTTGGTAGGGTGTGTGCCAAATCCAACAATGGGTGGACTCAGAATAAGGTGAGATATAACCTAGAGGGTACTCTACCAAACTTCTTCTTCAGACCAAGTGTATGGATCAACAAACCGAAGGCATTAGAGTGATCTAGAAGTGTTTATGTATTTAGTTTCACACTGAAGTCAAATTCCCTGTGACCTTTAGCTAACAGTAGTCAAAGAAAAATTTGTATTGTTAGTTCGTACAAGTGTTGTTGTTTAGCTAGATCCATCAAGGGGTAAATCCAGGATCGGAACAGCTACATATATCAATGAATAGAATGCAGCAGATTAATCTAGAAGGGCTTCTTAATTTTCAAGTATTGTTTTTTGGTTCCATTCTAAAATTGAATTTTCTACACTTATTTGAGGTCTCCCCAGATTTCATTTTCGTATTTGTTAGACTGGACATTCTATGTTATTGTGCTCTCTGTCTATCTTTTCATCTATCCGTTTATTTTATCTGCTGAGTTACGGTATTACTATGAATAGCCAATGTACAATGTACATTGTATCAGTACATGGGTCACAATGGTGGCACAAAAAATTATTATCTTTACAAGAATTACCCTGTATCTACATTTCCACTTATGTGAAAGAAAGCATTTTCAAGTTTGTTTAAAATTTACCAAAATCCAATTTTATATCTGCCATATGGTTTTTCTTCAAGGTTAGAGCTATTTACTGTTGTATCCTAAATTAAAGGTATTTGAAAAGTATCTGCAACATTACACATAATAAAACCAATTTCTGGTATACTCTTAAAATGAAATACACCACAGAGAATGCAGATTGTCCAAATCTCGGCATAACGCAGCTGACTATTTTATCACGCTCACATCGCCACAAATCACTGCACACCACTTCGCCACAGCGGTGGTTGATCGTGATGATTCACCACAACATTACGGTTGAATGTCTAAATATTGAGGTGTAACATGAGCGGTTTTGCGGTAGACCTATAGATATTGCAAGTGTTTTGGAGGTTTATTATTCAATGAGTAACCGTTAAAGATGTCTTGTTGTCGGTTATCCAAACCTGTCAGCCATTTCTTTGTACACTGTGAATGTGACAATATGTTTCAAATCCGATTCAGGGGAAACTTTCGCAGCATACACTTTAGTTGTAGATTTATTCAAATTGTCATTACAAAATACAATTTTTCTCACGATTTCACAAATTCAAGAAGTAATCTGATTAAAAACATTACTATTTATTCTATATTTACTACGTATATGCTGCAAATATAGAATAAATAGAAACGCTTTCAATCAAATTGTCGTCAAAGTAAACTCGAACTCTTGTCTTTCTACAAACAAAATCAACAAAAGTTATTTTTTCTGTTCGCCTATTTGTTATCTTATATTACAGGTACTTGTCTTTAGATCCATTTTTGATTTTTATGCAAGGTGGAAAGTAGCTGATAAGAAATATCACCCGAGACAATAATTAGTGTAGGGCATTTGAATTTGGAAGTCTTATGCTACATACACTGTACTGAAATCATTAATTGTAGGATCCTGTTCTGAATTTTGTTAAAACTTACATTATTTGCTTAATTTAATGCTGACCATACTCAATGAGTATTTAAAAATAAAATTCACAATGGTTTACGCATTCGTAGATATATGTAGTAGGGTCACCGCGGAATGCTGGTAATGCTGCGGTGATTCACAGCGATCGTTGCAGTGATTCCGCATTAACTATAGGTCAGTTAAAGAGTGAAGATCACGGTGATTAGTAGCTAAGGCTTAAAAAACATTACAGCATTTTTTCGTTCCGGAGTTATGGGACTTGGATTTCATTTTTGCTATAGTAAAATGCTATGGAACGCAATAACTTTAGTGAATGTCAGCTGTTTTTCTTGAAACTAATACAGAATGCTTAAATAGGGTAGAGGAAGTGGCCTTTAGATTTTGAGCAAATTCTTTTTTGTCGTTACGGAGTTATAGAACTTGGATTTTATATTTTACTATGATAAGATGCTATGGAGGTGCTATGTAACGAGATAACTTAGGTAAACATCACTTGTTTTTCATGAAACTTACACAGAGTGCTTAAATATTGTAGGGGAAGCCACCTTTTAGTTTTGAGCAAATTCCATTTTGTACTTACAGAGTTATGGGACTTGGATCCATCTTTTTGGATTTCAATATTTCATAAAAGTATTACCAAAGAGACCCATGTTCGGGGGTAATAAAACCATATGTTCAAATTTATCCCGTCCAAAGTAAGCGACGGGCGTATTAAGCCATGCTAGGCGGTGCTCTTGTTATGAATTAGATTTATAAAGATTGTTTTTAATATTTCCATGTCTTGGAATCAGAATTTTGGGGATGTATTGTTCTTTGACTGACTGTTCGTAGAGGAAGAGACAGGACTTTAATATTTCACATATGTATTTTTTTAATATCATTTCGTTGAATTACAATTGTCGTTGTTGCATTGACTGTGACTTTTGACCTTCTTTTAAAAAATTTGATATTATACTATGTTCTGTCCTAGTGCATCAGTGTTTCACAGTCAAGGTAACAAGGAAAATTGTGATTTTTTCAGTAAAGAAATGAGAACTTGTTTTGAGTTGGGGCTTTATTAAAGATATAGTGTGCAGTGCCCAAACCTAGTTATAAATTCATATAATGAAAAATTATTACAAACAATGGTTGAATATGCCTTGTACAGTTTTTTGTGTTGTTGAGAAATTTTTTTTAATTCTTAATAGGCATGGCTATCGCGGAAAACATCATGGATTCTATCTACAAGAGCAAGAAAAGCATTGTGGTGATGTCCAAGAACTTCCTGAAATCAATGTGGGGACAGTTTGAATTACAGCAGGCACACAATAAAGCAATCACACAGGTAATTTAAAATAAGTAACAGAGTTGTACACCTTTAGGTCAAGTAGATTATAATTTTCTAGAGCACTTGATAATGAAGTTCCTCTTTCTCCTTCTCTATGCTTCTGATAAGATTTTGTTTTTAATCTCATAAAATATTTAGATGGAACACTAGTGTCAATTTCATATGCACTTTAAAAACAAAAGTGGAGCACACAATATGCTGGTTAGCATGTATTGGATATTAGAAGGTAAGGGCTTTAGGATTCATCTTGACTTCTGGATTTGTCCTTGGACTAGACCATTTTTAGGCCAGGACAAATATTCAGAGAATTATTGTCATACTCTCAGTTTTATGTTGTAAACTAAACTCTCTTGTTTTGTCATTAAATGAATATATATTGAAAAGTCTTACACATGAAATGTTTAGTAACCTTTAACCATTGTTAAACTTGAGGTCAATGCATGGCAAGGCAAGGGTAGATTAGTCCAGTGGTGTTGGACTGGACTTCAGTTCTGAGAGGTTTTATCATCCTCTGTCTCCCTGTCTGTCGTTCTACAAAGTCCCTGAAAAGATCCCTCACTGCTTCTGGTGGGTCTGTATCATAGGACAAAATTAGGGACTAAAATATCCCTCACTGCTTCTGGTGGGTCTGTAGCATAGGACAAAATTAGGGACCGGCACCAGCCAGATGCCACCACTATGTAAGTACAATAATCTTGGATTTCCTTAAAACAAGACCCAAAAAAGCCATGGCAAGTCAACAGGATTACAGGCATTACCACTACAGGTCACTGGTCACTTTACTAACTACACATACCTTCTCTATCAAACACTGATGTCTCCATACAAGGGAAACAAATTTAGACTACATGATTTCCTGGAATTAGATAGTAAAGATGTCTGGTCTGTCCTTCTGTTGTAGGTCTGCAACTATATGGGAAAACATAGGTTCAGTATGATTCAAAAGAAGGTAATAATAAACAGTTTGAAGTGTCCATATTTGTGTAAAAATGAAGAAATTTTTTCCTGTTATTATTTTAGCGAAAAGATGTGCTGATTCTTATAAAATACAGCAAGTGTAAAGTTCCTGGGAAGCTCATGGGAAAAACTTTCCTAGACTGGACAGATCCTGGTGTTCAACCTCATTTCTGGACTAGGCTGGCTGAAGCCATAGGAGACCCAGGACACTTCAAAGACCAAGCAGATGATGACCGTGTGGACCAAGAAGACCATTTTATCAGTCTGGAAGATCATAAATTGATTCATGATCAAGATCAGAATGCAGATATAATAATGGAACAAGAACAAGACCTTGTTCCAGAAGTGAAAAAGAAATTTGAAAGGACGACTTCAGATTATTCTAGTGGTACAAGTGACTTTGGTGAATCAGAGGAAGTATTTGTTGATGTTCAGTCAACGGAGGTTGGCCAGAATCGAGGAGAACCTGCTAATATTGTTAAGTGTTTTGAGCACAGAGTTATATCTAGAGATAATGACCTTTCATATCGATCAAGAAAGAGTACAGATAGTACCATCGGAGGTAGCTGTACAAGTGAAACTCAGGCATTGCTTTCATAGAAACATTTTCTTCAGCATTTTGATTTTGGGAATATTGTTATTTAGGTTAAAAACGTAATCCTAGCATTCAGGTTGTAATTGACTCCAGGAAATTGCTTTTTGCACTTCAGTCATTCCAAAGCATCTTTTAAGTTTAAAACATAGTTACCATGGTAATAGATATAACATAAACAGTCTTTCATTTTAAGAAAAAAAAAATTCTACTAAAAACACAAAAATGGCAAAAACAAAACGCTGTCTTAAATGTTTATATCAGATATAATATTTCATTTCAGTTATGATTTTGTCACAGATATAAATTACTGTAACCTAGTTTCAAGTATTGAATTTTGCAGAATTTTATTGTTTAAGTATTTCAATATATCAATGTGGTAAAGAAAATGTTTCTATGAGTGCATGATTTACTATGACATATCATCAAACAATTGTTGTCTCCCTTATAATGTGAATATTATTTAGAAAGGTTTAAAACCTCTCATTTGCAATTAATGCTTGCCTAGTTGCCTCTCTCAGAATAATGTGAGTAGCATTTAGAGAGATTTAAAACCTCTCAATTGCAATTAATGCTAAACTAGTTGCCAATTCGACTAAATTGTAGTTGTGAGCTATCTAAACTTACATCTGATCATCCACCTAGTGACTTGACAAAGTGGGTTGAAATGTTTCTTCTATTTCATCCAGGTGCAGTGTCCATTTAAAACTTTTTTTTTGTTTTATTGTGAGTTACACCATAACTGAGTGTGATACAGCCTTACCAAGATATACTGAAATGGAAAAGACAGTGTATGTAGGTTTCAGTACATAAATGTTTCACTTCTAATCATTCATCGTATGTGTTATATCGCAGTATTTATGTATGGACATTGTCTTAAATCATTAATAGAAGTTTTTGTAAGCAATGGTGATCTTTATGAATCAGATAGCATATACAACTGACCAATGATCATTTCATTTAGTAGTGTAATGTAGATTTCTCTAAATATTTTCAAAATACAAATATTTACAGATATCTGTGTAGTATTTATAGATGTTATAACTGCTTCAGTCATCTAAAGTTATCATTATTCATTCATTGAATCCAAGTTCACAATCTGAACAAACTGTGATACAAAGGGATTATTTCTGAGTCCCTTAAGTGTTTTGTTAAATAGCTATGAATACATTAAAGACCAAACTGAGAATAGTTTAGAAAGTGATAAGGACTGATTAATGTTGAGTGTCAGATGATTTAAAACTTCAAAATATTTTCATTTATATATAAAGACTTTCAATATATATGGTGAGGAAAATTTCAGATTTGATTTATATTGAAAAGTTATTGATCTTTGACATTTCATTTATTCCTGATTTTGCTGTTGTGTGAGGTATCTACATTTCAGTGGCTCAATTTTTAAGTTGATACATATAGAAACATATTAAGGGTTTTTGCATAAAATATTGCAGCATAGTTAAGACTTCAAACTTGAAATAAGGGCTACATGTGTTTTCCCGTCTTTTTATGCAGATCAGAAACTGATGTATTAAGGTAGATTTATTCTTTTCACAGTTAAAAGTAAACTATTCATTTTCTTCAAAGTCATTACCCATTATAATGAAAATACTAGCACAATACTTGGACTCAGTTTTTCTGTCATAAGAAATACTAGCACAATACTTGGACTCAATTTTTCATTCTGTCATCAGCAAGATAATTTAAGGAAAAGAATGATAATTTGGGAGAATGCAAACAGTAAGTAATTCTGTTCCTCTTAAAAAGAAGATGCAATACTTTCTTTACCTTGAATACTAAACTCACCAAAATTCAACTGTGTGTGTATCTTGGACTTTCTCACTTTTCAAGAGCATCTCCTGAATCAGGATTAAGGGGACTAGGAGGGGTCAATACCTAGGACATAGGAAATTTCATACAAAAAGCTACAATATTGTGTTCTTATTAAGGAGGCATTGTTATGTCTGCAGACAAATTTGTTGGAGACCAGAGCATCTGTGTTATTGTATTATAAAGGTAGGTTTAGATTTTAATCAGATTCATTATTTTTGTCATAAATAATCCTTGTGATACCAAATTTATCAGAAATTAATTACAAAATAGAAATACTGAGACAAATTTACTGTTTAATAGGTGAAATAACATGGCAGAAAACAATAACTCTGTAGGAAAAATAGTTTTCAAAATGGCACACTTCTTAGAAATACTAACCGATTTCTTTCATGCATGGTTTTAAAGTTTTTATCATAAAAATAAATAAATTTATAAGAAAAAGTTTTATTCTGATTTGAAGTTTGATTTTTTGTCATAATTCGCCTGTTAAATATCACCGTTAAAACAATCATGTTCAAATTGAATTTTAGCTGAAATTGACAGACGCTAACTTTGATTATTTCAAATAATTTTATAATTATACCATACTTCACATAATCGTCACTCAGAATATGGGCTTTAAAATAAAGGTCAGTCAAGATACTTTCTTAAAGGTTAAGGTCACTCAGAAAATTGAACTTAAAATACCAAATAGAGCTAATACTTTGATAAATTTTCAATAGACAATGATCATAAAACTGGGGACATGGGCTTTCAAACACTCGAGAGCATCTATTAGTTTTTCTAATTTTCTTGCAGTTTTTAGTAGAAACATGGTTTTGGAAGTTTGAGAAAGTTTCAAGTCTTTAACTGAGTAATTTAAAAAAAGTCTGGATGATCTAAATGATATTTACTAGAATTTTAGGTTGTCAAAAAAGACCAAAGTTGTTTCTGACGACCAGATGGCTGCTAATTGCTAACTATATGGTAGGTGATTAGTTGTTTATATTTACTATATCACCTACCATTTAGATTTTGTTATTTATTACTGGTTCAAGGCAGATGAGAGTGGTCAGTAGGGAATGCTTACTCCTCCATGGCAACTGATTCCATCTCTGGTTCTATGTATAGGTCTTTGTTTGCCCTTTATTTCTAATTTTGTTTGCTCTTTATTTCTGATGTTGTTATGTAAACAAGGACAAGGGTATTGGTTTATTCTTTGGTGTACCGTTTTGGTTTATAGTTCTGTGTCTTGTCTTTGTTTATTCCATGGTATCTTGTATTGGTTTATACTTCGGTATCTTGTATTTGTTTGTTCTATGGTATTGTGTATTGGTTTGTACTTTGGTATTGTGTACTGGTTTGTACTTTGACCTTCTATATATCATTTTCATGATTATCATTGCACTATTTTTATATTACACTTTTCTAGTTATGTTATCTTCTAATTAAACAAGGGCAGATAACTTACCTTTTTAAAATGGTCTATCAGGGTCATCTTTAATGGCAAAGGAATCTTCTTCCTTTGTTTGTTCATCTCCTTTAAGAACATGTTAAAACAGGGTTGTGATATGCCACAGACTTTTGTTTAATGTTGGGTAAAAAGAATTTCATAATGATTGAATGCGTTTTATGTAACAGTTGAATGGATAATTTTTGCATTCCAGTGTGCATTGTACACATATTTGATTTATTATGTATTAACCTGTGGTGTACTTTGAAGTTTTTTAGTTTAGAATGTAGATTGTCCCAGTCATTTTTATAACCAAACAATCAATTCTTTCATATTTATAGAGACAATTTATTATATATGTGTGTGTGTGTGTGTGTGTGTGTGTGTGTGTGTGTGTGTGTGTATAAGTATTTATGTACATTGTAGATTTGAAATAAACATTTCATATTACATTGTCTTGTGCTTTTATCTCAGAGAAGTCAGGAAAAGCTTGTACTCTTTCGGCATTATCGTCGTCTTCGGTGCTGGCAGTGTCTGCATCTGCACCTTGAGATGCTGACTTTTACTCATTTTTCAGATGCTGCATCTCACTTACTTTAACCACTTGAATGACTCTGTTAAGTGATTAAGTGATATAGATTAGCCCAGTTGTGGACGAAGTACAAGTTTTACATTTTCCAAACTAACATCAGTAGTTCATCTTGAGATGCTGAGTTTTCTTCATGCTTGGGATGTAGCAACTGACCTACTTGTTCTGTTAGTGCGATTCCATTTAAGTTTTTTGGGGTAATTCAGGTTTGTACAAAATACAAATATGACAGTTACCAATCTTTCGTCAGTGGTTCATCTTGAGGTCCTGTTTTCAAAGCATGCTGTGGATGTTTTTATCTGACCCACATGTTGTGCTTGAGTGACTATGATGGTTTATTAAGGAAGTATAAATGCTGCACTAACAAGCTTACTACAGTGGTTCAGGGCTTAAAATTGGCAAAACTTTTAAGTCGTCAAATTGGCAAATTTAAAGAAAATTGGGACGACCTCCATTATATTTATTGAAATTTTCGGTTGCCCAAAGAGATTTTAGGTTGTCTTTGACGACTAGACGACTGCTAATTTTACCTCTGATGTTGCAATAATGTTGTCTATGGATAGTTGATTGATTGATTTTTGCTTTACGTCACACCACGAATATTTCACGTATATGGTGACGGCATCTGCCTGATGCGGGGCATACAAATTTTGACCTTTGCAACGGACCCACCCGAAGCAGTGAGGGATCTTTAACGTGCCATGCATACCACGACACGGGGCCTCGGTTTTTACTGTCTCATCCGAAAGACATGACACCGGCATGACCAGAGCGGGACTCGAACCCCGGCCTCCCGATCAGGAGTCCGACGCGATACCACTAGGCCACGCCGGCTTTCTATGGATAGTTTTATTAGTTGAATTCTAAATACGACGTATATGTGTGTGTGTGTGTGTGTGTGTGTGTGTGAATATTTGCTTCTTTTGAATAGGGTGTTCAGGTTTCATACACATATTCCCAGTGACTAGTGGTTTCACTTGAAACCTTGATCTTTACCGGCACATTATAACCTTTAACAACCCTTATTTTCTCCTTTATTGAGATTTTTGTGTTTAAGCTGAATATTCTTTGATTACACTATGTTTGTCAATAGATTCTACATTTGTATCTTTGTTTACATGTATACATTCTTATACTCCCCACCCTACCCCCAAACAAAGTTTAGGGTGTATATAGGAATTACCCTGTCTTACTTCTTACTGCCAAGATGGATTATTCTCCAAGATAATATTTCACACAATTATTGTCCATGACCCAAGGGTGTGTCAAGACCTTGACTCAAGATCATATCTCCAAGATCACAGTGCACACATTGTCAAAATCCTTGTACGGGTCTTGGCTCCTTACTGCTATGTATGATCTGGATAATATTTCACACCATTGTTTTCCACGATCCAAAGATGTGTATTACATTTTACGAAGCGTGTTGCCGGTCTGTGCGTCTGTCTGTCTGTCCATGAAATTTGTCCGGCCCATAACTTCATCCTTTTACTTTGGAGGGAGATCAAATTTTACACAATTATTGTTCGTGACTCAAGGTTGTGTCACGACGTTGAACCAAGGTCATATCTACAAGGTCAAGGTCACAGTGGATACATAGCCAGAATTTTTGTCGGAGTCGTAACTTCTTCCTTTTAATTTGGAGGGAGATAATATTTTACACAATTGTTGTCCATGACCTAAGGCGTGTCATTACCTTGAACCAAAGTGATACCTACAATGTCAATGTCACGGTGCACACGTAGCCACAATTCTTGTCTGGGCCATAACCCCTTCCTGTTACGTTGATGGAAGACCATATTTTACATAATTGTTGTCCATGACCCAAGGATGTGTAATAACATTGAACCAAGGTCATATCTGCAAGGTCAAGGTCACAGTGCACACAAACCAGATTGTTTTCATTGTTTATACCTCAAATATACAAGTGGGACATCCTTTACACTTATACCAGTGATGTATCTTGTGATGAATTATTGCATGTTTCAACTTTGTTCCCGCGGGGGGGGGGGGGGGGGGGGGGGTATTTTTCCCGTAATGACAATTCTATTTCTTGTAATGCTTTTTGTAGCTACACGTATTGTACAAGATGTATTAAGATGAGGTTTTAGTCCGCCGGCATGGATATCCGGAGAGCTATTTTCATACCCTCTGTGCCGTTGTTGTCGTCGTCTCCTAGACACAAAATTTAACCTGATCATAACATTAGCGCTTTTAGAAAGAAAACTTTAAAATTTCACATGTTTATTCCTTGTGCCAAGATGTTTCAATGGGTACAAAACGTTTTCCTTATGACCTTGACTTTAAAGTTTGACCCACTTAAAAATTGGTCATAAGTTATGAAGAGTAAGAGATATTGTGTATTTCTTGTGACAAGACAATTCATTACGTACCCTTTTTTAACATTTTCACTTTAACCTTGAACATTGGCCTACTTGCAAAAACATTTGCTGTTTATGATAAATTGACACCGGCGAACTCTGTTGTCTTCTGACAACTCTCGTTTTCTGTTATGGTAATTCAACAGTGTTTCACAAAAGCTCCTGGAATGTCACTGTACACCACGACAACCATATACAGTGGATTCCGTTTAATCTGATAGTCTATTTGCGTGAATAAAATATCAGATAAAGCGGGCTATCAGATTAGACGAAATTGCGAAAGTTGATGCTTCATGTTGTGTAACATGTTATAAATGTCTACTCATATGGACGTTTGATAGCGGTTGTTTTCATTTAGAGATAAACGACCGCTTACATGGTGTTAAAATACCTAAAGCCGTCAATCAAACCTACGAGGTGTGAGATATGTCTATTGTCTGTATACTGTCTGCTTCCCGTAGTAAATTACCAAGGCGATAAAAGGAGTAATGTTTACAGAGTGTAATTTAAAAAGAATACAATAGAAAACTTGGGCTGTGTATATTTAGCAATGATTTCTGATTAGCAAAGTGTACGGGTGATATAGTGATCTAACCTTAATTGGTTAATTGATAGTTACACAGCAAGTGAAATTACTTGACCGTAACGTCACCAGCATCGACAGTGTGGCTTACTATCATAAGAATGTTAGAATTGTATTCAATTGAACTATGTCTGCTTATAACAATCGATTCATTCATTCTTTCTTTATTATGTCTTCACCAACATGGGCGATACCCGCGTACAGGTATATCACTATACACCCCGATAGCCATATACAGGTATATCACTATACACCACGACAACCATATACAGGTATATCACTCTACACCACGACAACCATATACAGGTATATCACTATACACCACGACAACCATATACAGGTATATCACTCTACACCACGACAACCATATACAGGTATATCACTCTACACCACGACAACCATATACAGGTATATCACTCTACACCACGACAACCATATACAGGTATATCACTCTACACCACGACAACCATATACAGGTATATCACACTACACCACGACAACCATATACAGGTATATCACACTACACCACGACAACCATATACAGGTATATCACTCTACACCACGACAACCATATACAGGTATATCACACTACACCACGACAACCAT
This sequence comes from Pteria penguin, assembly GCA_035048485.1. Lineage (NCBI taxonomy): Eukaryota > Metazoa > Mollusca > Bivalvia > Pterioida > Pteriidae > Pteria > Pteria penguin. The sequence goes on from CM068593.1 coordinate 24,392,234, forward strand.
ATACAGGTATATCACACTACACCACGACAACCATATACAGGTATATCACTCTACACCACGACAACCATATACAGGTATATCACTCTACACCACGACAACCATATACAGGTATATCACTCTACACCACGACAACCATATACAGGTATATCACTCTACACCACGACAACCATATACAGGTATATCACACTACACTACGACAACCATATACAGGTATATCACTGTACACCACGACAACCATATACAGGTATATCACTCTACACCACGACAACCATATACAGGTATATCACACTACACCACGACAACCATATACAGCTATATCACTCTACACCACGACAACTATATACAGGTATATCACTCTACACCACGACAAATATATACAGGTATATCACTCTACACCACGACAACCATATACAGGTATATCACTCTACACCACGACAACCATATACAGGTATATCACTCTACACCACGACAACCATATACAGGTATATCACTCTACACCACGACAACCATATACAGGTATATTACTCTACACCACGACAACCATATACAGGTATATCACTCTACACCACGACAACCATATACAGGTATATCACTGTACACCACGACAGCCATATACAGGTATATCACTCTACACCACGACAACTATATACAGGTATATCACTCTACACCACGACAACCATATACAGGTATATCACACTACACCACGACAACCATATACAGGTATATCACTCTACACCACGACAACCATATACAGGTATATCACTGTACTCCACGACAACCATATACAGGTATATCACTCTACACCACGACAACCATATACAGGTATATCACTGTACACCACGACAACCATATACAGGTATATCACTCCACACCACGACAACCATATACAGGTATATCACTCTACACCACGACAACCATATACAGGTATATCACTCTACACCATGACAACCATATACAGGTATATCACTCTAAATCACGACAGCCATATACAGGTATATCACTCTACACCATGACAACCATACACAGGTATATCACTGTACACCACGACAACCATATACAGGTATATCACACTACACCACGACAACCATATACAGGTATATCACTCCACACCACGACAACTATATACAGGTATATCACTCCACACCACGACAACCATATACAGGTATATCACTCTACACCACGACAATCATATACAGGTGTATCACTCTACACCACGACAACCATATACAGGTATATCACTCTACACCACGACAACCATATACAGGTATATCACTCTACACCACGACAACCATATACAGGTATATCACTCTACACCACGACAACCATATACAGGTATATCACTCTACACCACGACAACCATATACAGGTATATCACTGTACTCCAGGAGAACCATATAGAGGTATATCACACTACACCACGACAACCATATACAGGTATATCACTCTACACCACGACAACCATATACAGGTATATCACTCTACACCACGACAACCATATACAGGTACATCACTCTACACTACGACAACCATATACAGGTATATCACTCCACACCACGACAACCATATACAGGTATATCACACTACACTACGACAACCATATACAGGTATATCACACTACACTACGACAACCATATACACGTATATCACTCTACACCACGACAACCATATACAGGTATATCACTCTACACCACGACAACCATATACAGGTATATCACTCCACGCCACGACAACCATATACAGGTATATCACTCTACACCACGACAACCATATACAGGTATATCACACTACACTACGACAACCATATACAGGTATCTCAATGTACACCACGACAACCATATACAGGTATATCACTCCACACCACGACAACCATATACAGGTATATCACTCTACACCACGACAACCATATACAGGTATATCACACTACACTACGACAACCATATACAGGTATATCACTGTACACCACGACAACCATATACAGGTATATCACACAAAACCACGACAACCATATACAGGTATATCACTGTACACCACGACAACCATATACAGGTATATCACTGTACACCACGACAACCATATACAGGTATATCACTGTACACCACGACAACCATATACAGGTATATCACTCTACACCACGACAACCATATACAGGTATATCACTCTACACCACGACAACCATATACAGGTATATCACTCTACACCACGACAACCATATACAGGTATATCACTCTACACCACGACAACCATATACAGGTATATCACTCTACACCACGACAGCCATATACAGGTATATCACTCCACACCATGACAACCATATACAGGTATATCACTCTACACCACGACAACCATATACAGGTATATCACTCTACACCACGACAGCCATATACAGGTGTATCACTCCACACCACGACAACCATATACAGGTATATCACTCTACACCATGACAACCATATACAGGTATATCACTCTACACCACGACAACCATATACAGGTATATCACTCTACACCACGACAGCCATATACAGGTATATCACTCTGCACCACGACAACCATATACAGGTATATAACAGTACACCACGACAACCATATACAGGTATATCACTCTACACCACGACAACCATATACAGGTATATCACTCTACACCACAGCAACCATATACAGGTATATCACTCTACACCACGACAACCATATACAGGTATATCACTCTACACCACGACAACCATATACAGGTATATCACTCTACACCACGACAACCATATACAGGGATATCACTCTACACCACGACAACCATATACAGGTATATCACACTACACCATGACAACTATATACAGGTATATCACACTACACCATGACAATTATATACAGGGATATCACTCTACACCACGACAACCATATACAGGTATATCACTCTACACCACGACAACCATATACAGGAATATCACTCTACACCACGACAACCATATACAGGTATATCACTCTACACCACGACAGTCATATACAGGTATATCACTCTACACCACGACAACCATATACAGGTATATCACTCTACACCATGACAACCATATACAGGTATATCACTCTACACCACGACAACCATATACAGGTATATCACTCTACACCACGACAGTCATATACAGGTATATCACTCTACACTACGACAACCATATACAGGTATATCACTCTACACCATGACAACCATATACAGGTATATCACTCTACATCACGACAATCATATACAGGTATATCACTCTACACCACGACAGCCATATACAGGTATATCACTCTACACCACGACAACTATATACAGGTATATCACTCTACACCATGACAAGTATATACAGGTATATCACACTACACCACGACAACCATATACAGGTATATCACTCTACACCACGACAACCATATACAGGTATATCACTCTACACCATGACAACCATATACAGGTATATCACTCTACACCACGACAACCATATACAGGTATATCACTCTACACCACGACAACCATATACAGGTATATCACTGTACACCACGACAACCATATACAGGTATATCACTCTACACCACGACAACCATATACAGGTATATCACTCTACACACCACGACAACCATATACAGGTATATCACTCTACACCACGACAACCATATACAGGTATATCACTCTACACCACGACAACCATATACAGGTATATCACTGTACACCACGACAATCATATACAGGTATATCACTCTACACCACGACAACCATATACAGGTATATCACTCTACACCACGACAACGATATACAGGTATATCACACTACACCACGACAACCATATACAGGTATATCAATCTACACCACGACAACCATATACAGGTATATCACACTACACCACGACAATCATATACAGGTATATCACTGTACACCACGACAACCATATACAGGTATATCACTCTACACCACGACAAATATATACAGGTATATCACTGTACACCACGACAACCATATACAGGTATATCACTCCACACCACGACAACCATATACAGGTATATCACTCTACACCACGACAACCATATACAGGTATATCACACTACACTACGACAACCATATACAGGTATATCACTGTACACCACGACAACCATATACAGGTATATCACACAACACCACGACACCATATACAGGTATATCACTCTACACCACGACAACCATATACAGGTATATCACCGTACACCACGACAACCATATACAGGTATATCACTCTACACTACGACAACCATATACAGGTATATCACTCTACACCACGACAACCATATACAGGTATATCACCGTACACCACGACAACCATATACAGGTATATCACTCTACACCATGACAACCATATACAGGTATATCACTCTACACCACGACAACCATATACAGGTATATCACTCTACACCACGACAACCATATACAGGTATATCACTCTACACTACGACAACCATATACAGGTATATCACTCTACACCACGACAACCATATACAGGTATATCACTCTACACCACGACAGCCATATACAGGTATATCACTCCACACCATGACAACCATATACAGGTATATTACTCTACACCACGACAACCATATACAGGTATATCACTCTACACCACGACAGCCATATACAGGTATATCACTCCACACCACGACAACCATATACAGGTATATCACTCTACACCATGACAACCATATACAGGTATATCACTCTACACCACGACAACCATATACAGGTATATTACTCTACACCACGACAGCCATATACAGGTATATCACTCTACACCACGACAACCATATACAGGTATATAACAGTACACCACGACAACCATATACAGGTATATCACTCTACACCACGACAACCATATACAGGTATATCACTCTACACCACAGCAACCATATACAGGTATATCACTCTACACCACGACAACCATATACAGGTATATCACTCTACACCACGACAACCATATACAGGTATATCACTCTACACCACGACAACCATATACAGGGATATCACTCTACACCACGACAACCATATACAGGTATATCACACTACACCATGACAACTATATACAGGTATATCACACTACACCATGACAATTATATACAGGGATATCACTCTACACCACGAGAACCATATACAGGTATATCACTCTACACCACGACAACCATAGACAGGTATATCACTCTACACCACGACAACCATATACAGGTATATCACTCTACACCACGACAGTCATATACAGGTATATCACTCTACACCACGACAACCATATACAGGTATATCACTCTACACCATGACAACCATATACAGGTATATCACTCTACACCACGACAACCATATACAGGTATATCACTGTACACCACGACAACCATATACAGGTATATCACTCCACACCACGACAACCATATACAGGTATATCACTCTACACCACGACAACCATATACAGGTATATCACACTACACTACGACAACCATATACAGGTATATCACTGTACACCACGACAACCATATACAGGTATATCACACAACACCACGACACCATATACAGGTATATCACTCTACACCACGACAACCATATACAGGTATATCACCGTACACCACGACAACCATATACAGGTATATCACTCTACACTACGACAACCATATACAGGTATATCACTCTACACCACGACAACCATATACAGGTATATCACCGTACACCACGACAACCATATACAGGTATATCACTCTACACCATGACAACCATATACAGGTATATCACTCTACACCACGACAACCATATACAGGTATATCACTCTACACCACGACAACCATATACAGGTATATCACTCTACACTACGACAACCATATACAGGTATATCACTCTACACCACGACAACCATATACAGGTATATCACTCTACACCACGACAGCCATATACAGGTATATCACTCCACACCATGACAACCATATACAGGTATATTACTCTACACCACGACAACCATATACAGGTATATCACTCTACACCACGACAGCCATATACAGGTATATCACTCCACACCACGACAACCATATACAGGTATATCACTCTACACCATGACAACCATATACAGGTATATCACTCTACACCACGACAACCATATACAGGTATATTACTCTACACCACGACAGCCATATACAGGTATATCACTCTACACCACGACAACCATATACAGGTATATAACAGTACACCACGACAACCATATACAGGTATATCACTCTACACCACGACAACCATATACAGGTATATCACTCTACACCACAGCAACCATATACAGGTATATCACTCTACACCACGACAACCATATACAGGTATATCACTCTACACCACGACAACCATATACAGGTATATCACTCTACACCACGACAACCATATACAGGGATATCACTCTACACCACGACAACCATATACAGGTATATCACACTACACCATGACAACTATATACAGGTATATCACACTACACCATGACAATTATATACAGGGATATCACTCTACACCACGAGAACCATATACAGGTATATCACTCTACACCACGACAACCATAGACAGGTATATCACTCTACACCACGACAACCATATACAGGTATATCACTCTACACCACGACAGTCATATACAGGTATATCACTCTACACCACGACAACCATATACAGGTATATCACTCTACACCATGACAACCATATACAGGTATATCACTCTACACCACGACAACCATATACAGGTATATCACTCTACACCACGACAGTCATATACAGGTATATCACTCTACACTACGACAACCATATACAGGTATATCACTCTACACCATGACAACCATATACAGGTATATCACTGTACACCACGACAACCATATACAGGTATATCACTCTACACCACGACAGCCATATACAGGTATATCACTCTACACCACGACAACTATATACAGGTATATCACTCTACACCACGACAACCATATACAGGTATATCACACTACACCATGACAAGTATATACAGGTATATCACACTACACCACGACAACCATATACAGGTATATCACTCTACACCACGACAACCATATACAGGTATATCACTCTACACCACGACAACCATATACAGGTATATCACTCTACACCATGACAACCATATACAGGTATATCACTCTACACCACGACAACCATATACAGGTATATCACTCTACACCACGACAACCATATACAGGTATATCACTGTAGACCACGACAACCATATACAGGTATATCACTGTACACCACGACAACCATATACAAGTATATCACTCTACACCATGACAACCATATACAGGTATATCACTCTACACCACGACAACCATATACAGGTATATCACTCTACACCACGACAACCATATACAGGTATATCACTGTACACCACGACAATCATATACAGGTATATCACTCTACACCACGACAACCATATACAGGTATATCACTCTACACCACGACAACCATATACAGGTATATCACACTACACCACGACAACCATATACAGGTATATCACTCTACACCACGACAACGATATACAGGTATATCACACTACACCACGACAATCAGATACAGGTATATCACTGTACACCACGACAACCATATACAGGTATATCACTGTACACCACGACAACCATATACAGTTATATCACTCTACACCACGACAACCATATACAGGTATATCACTCTACACCACGACAACCATATACAGGTATATCACTCTACACCACGACAACCATATACAGGTATATCACTCTACACCACGACAACCATATACAGGTATATCACTCTACACCACGACAACCATATACAGGTATATCACTCCACACCACGACAACCATATACAGGTATATCACTCTACACCACGACAACCATATACAGGTATATCACTCGACACCACGACAACCATATACAGGTATATCACTCTACACCACGACAACCATATACAGGTATATCACACTACACCACGACAACCATATACAGGTATATCACTCTACACCACGAGAGCCATATACAGGTATATCACTGTACACCACGACAACCATATACAGGTATATCACTCTACACCACGACAACCATATACAGGTATATCACACTACACCACGACAACCATATACAGGTATATCACACTACACCACGACAATCATATACAGGTATATCACTCTACACCACGACAACCATATACAGGTATATCACTCTACACCACGACAACCATATACAGGTATATCACTCTAAATCACGACAGCCATATACAGGTATATCACTCTACACCACGACAACCATATACAGGTATATCACTCTACACCACGACAACCATATACAGGTATATCACTCTAAATCACGACAGCCATATACAGGTATATCACTCTACACCACGACAACCATATACAGGTATATCACTCTACACCATGACAACTATATACAGGTATATCACACTACACCACGACAACCATATACAGGTATATCACACTACACCACGACAACCATATACAGGTATATCACTCTACACCACGACAATCATATACAGGTATATCACTCTACACCATGACAGCCATATACAGGTATATCACTCTTCACCACGACAGCCATATACAGGTAAATCACTCTACACCACGACAACTATATACAGGTATATCACTCCACACCACGACAACTATATACAGGTGTATCACTCTACACCACGACAATCATATACAGGTATATCACTCTACACCACGACAACCATATACAGGTATATCACTCTACACCACGACAACCATATACAGGTATATCACACTACACCACGACAATCATATACAGGTATATCACTCTACACCATGACAGCCATATACAGGTATATCACTCTACACCATGACAACCATATACAGGTATATCACTCCACACAACGACAACCATAGACAGGTATATCACTCTACACCACGACAACCATATACAGGTATATCACTCTACACCACGACAATCATATACAGGTATATCACTCTGCACCATGACAACCATATACAGGTATATCACTTTACACCACGACAACCATATACAGGTATATCACTCTACACCACGACAACCATGTACAGGTATATCACTCTACACCATGACAACCATGTACAGGTATATCACTCTACACCACGACAACTATATACAGGAATATCACTCTACACCACGACAACCATATACAGGTATATCACTCTACACCACGACAACCATATACAGGTATATCACTCTACACCACGACAACCATATAGAGGTATATCACTGTAAACCACAACAACCATATACAGGTATATCACTCTACACCACGACAACCATATACAGGTATATCACTCTACACCACGACAGCCATATACAGGTATATCACTCCACACCATGACAACCATATACAGGTATATCACTCTACACCATGACAACCATATACAGGTATATCACACTACACCACGACAACCATATACAGGTATATCACTCTACACCACGACAACCATATACAGGTATATCACACTACACTACGACAACCATATACAGGTATATCACTGTACAGCACGACAACCATATACAGGTATATCACTCTACACCACGACAACCATATACAGGTATATCACTGTACACCACGACAACCATATACAGGTATATCACTCTACACCACGACAACCATACACAGGTATATCACTGTACACCATGACAACCATATACAGGTATATCACTCTACACCACCACGACAACCATATACAGGTATATCACTCTACACTATGACAACCATATACAGGTATATCACTCTACACAACGACAACCACATACAGGTATATCACTATACACCACGACAACTATATACAGGTATATCACTCTACACCACGACAACCATATACAGGTATATCACTCTACACCACGACAACCATATACAGGTATATCACTCTACACCACGACAACCATATACAGGTATATCACTCTACACCACGACAACCATATACAGGTATATCACTGTACACCACGACAATCATATACAGGTATATCACTCTACACCACGACAACCATATACAGGTATATCACTCTACACCACGACAACCATATACAGGTATATCACACTACACCACGACAACCATATACAGGTATATCAATCTACACCACGACAACCATATACAGGTATATCACACTACACCACGACAATCATATACAGGTATATCACTGTACACCACGACAACCATATACAGGTATATCACTCTACACCACGACAAATATATACAGGTATATCACTGTACACCACGACAACCATATACAGGTATATCACTCCACACCACGACAACCATATACAGGTATATCACTCTACACCACGACAACCATATACAGGTATATCACACTACACTACGACAACCATATACAGGTATATCACTGTACACCACGACAACCATATACAGGTATATCACACAACACCACGACACCATATACAGGTATATCACTCTACACCACGACAACCATATACAGGTATATCACCGTACACCACGACAACCATATACAGGTATATCACTCTACACTACGACAACCATATACAGGTATATCACTCTACACCACGACAACCATATACAGGTATATCACCCTACACCACGACAACCATATACAGGTATATCACTCTACACCATGACAACCATATACAGGTATATCACTCTACACCACGACAACCATATACAGGTATATCATCCTACACCACGACAACCATATACAGGTATATCACTCTACACTACGACAACCATATACAGGTATATCACTCTACACCACGACAACCATATACAGGTATATCACTCTACACCACGACAGCCATATACAGGTATATCACTCCACACCATGACAACCATATACAGGTATATTACTCTACACCACGACAACCATATACAGGTATATCACTCTACACCACGACAGCCATATACAGGTATATCACTCCACACCACGACAACCATATACAGGTATATCACTCTACACCATCACAACCATATACAGGTATATCACTCTACACCACGACAACCATATACAGGTATATCACTCTACACCACGACAGCCATATACAGGTATATCACTCTACACCACGACAACCATATACAGGTATATCACTCTACACCACGACAACCATATACAGGTATATCACTCTACACCACGACAACCATATACAGGTATATCACTCTACACCACGACAACCATATACAGGTATATCACTCTACACCACGACAACCATATACAGGTATATCACTCTACACCACGACAACCATATACAGGTATATCACTCTACACCACGACAACCATATACAGGTATATCACTCTACACCACGACAACCATATACAGGTATATCACACTACACCATGACAACTATATACAGGTATATCACTCTACACCACGACAACCATATACAGGTATATCACTCTACACCACGACAACCATATACAGGTATATCACTCTACACCACGACAACCATATACAGGTATATCACTCTACACCACGACAACCATATACAGGTATATCACTCTACACCACGACAACCATATACAGGTATATCACTCTACACCACGACAACCATATACAGGTATATCACTCTACACCACGACAACCATATACAGGTATATCACTCTACACCACGACAACCATATACAGGTATATCACTCTACACCACGACAACCATATACAGGTATATCACTCTACACCACGACAACCATATACAGGTATATCACTCTACACCACGACAACCATATACAGGTATATCACTCTACACCACGACAACCATATACAGGTATATCACTCTACACACCACGACAACCATATACAGGTATATCACTACACCACGACAACCATATACAGGTATATCACTCTACACCACGACAACCATATACAGGTATATCACTCTACACCATGACAACCATATACAGGTATATCACACTACACCACGACAACCATATACAGGTATATCACTCTACACCACGACAACCATATACAGGTATATCACTCTACACCACGACAACCATATACAGGTATATCACTCTACACCACGACAACCATATACAGGTATATCACACTACACCACGACAACCATATACAGGTATATCACTCTACACCACGACAATCATATACAGGTATATCACTCTACACCACGACAACCATATACAGGTATATCACTCTACACCACGACAACCATATACAGGTATATCACTCTACACCACGACAACCATATACAGGTATATCACTCTACACCACGACAACCATATACAGGTATATCACTCTACACCACGACAACCATATACAGGTATATCACTCTACATCACGACAACCATATACAGGTATATCACTCTACACCACGACAACCATATACAGGTATATCACTCTACACCACTACAACCATATACAGGTATATCACTCTACACCAAGACAACCATATACAGGTATATCACTCCACACCACGACAACCATATACAGGTATATCACTCTACACCACGACAACCGTATACAGGTATATCACACTACACCACGACAACCATATACAGGTATATCACTCTCCCGCACGACACCGCTATACAGGTATATCACTCTACACCACGACAACCATATACAGGTATATCACTCTACACCACGACAACCATATACAGGTATATCACACTACACCACGACAACCATATACAGGTATATCACACTACACCAAGACAACAATATACAGGTATATCACTCTACACCACGACAACCATATACAGGTATATCACTCTACACCACGACAACCATATACAGGTATATCACTCTACACCACGACAACCATATACAGGTATATCACTGTACACCACGACAACCATATACAGGTATATCACACTACACCACGACAACCATATACAGGTATATCACTCTAGACTACAGCAACCATATACAGGTATATCACACTACACCACGACAACCATATACAGGTATATCACTCTACACCACGACAACCATATACAGGTATATCACACTACACCACGACAACCATATACAGGTATATCACTCTACACCACGACAACTATATACAGGTATATCACACTAACCCACGACAGCCATATACAGGTATATCACTCCACACCACGACAACCGTATACAGGTATATCACTCTACACCACGACAACCATATACAGGCATATCACTCTACACCACGACAACCGTATACAGGTATATCACTCTACACCACGACAACCATATACAGGTGTATCACTCTACACCACGACAACCATATACAGGTATATCACTACACCACGACAACCATATACAGGTATATCACTACACCATGACAACCATATACAGGTATATCACTCTACACCACAACAATTATATACAGGTATATCACTGTACACAACCACAACCATATACAGGTATATCACACTACACCACGACAACCATATACAGGTATATCACTCTACACCACGACAACCATATACAGGTATATCACTCTACACCACGACAACCATATACAGGTATATCACTCTACACCACGACAACCATATACAGGTATATCACTCTACACCACGACAACCATATACAGGTATATCACTCTACACCACGACAACCATATACAGGTATATCACTCTACACCACGACAACCATATACAGGTATATCACTCTACACCACGACAACCATATACAGGTATATCACACTACACCACGACAACCATATACAGGTATATCACTCTACACCACGACAACCATATACAGGTATATCACTCTACACCACGACAACCATATACAGGTATATCACTCTACACCACGACAACCATATACAGGTATATCACACTACACCACGACAACCATATACAGGTATATCACTACACCACGACAACCATATACAGGTATATCACTCTACACCACGACAACCATATACAGGTATATCACTCTACACCACGACAACCATATACAGGTATATCACTCTACACCACGACAACCATATACAGGTATATCACTCTACACCACGACAACCATATACAGGTATATCACACTACACCACGACAACCATATACAGGTATATCACTCTACACCACGACAACCATATACAGGTATATCACTCTACACCACGACAACCATATACAGGTATATCACTCTACACCACGACAACCATATACAGGTATATCACTCTACACCACGACAACCATATACAGGTATATCACTCTACACCACGACAACCATATACAGGTATATCACTCTACACCACGACAACCATATACAGGTATATCACTCTACACCACGACAACCATATACAGGTATATCACTCTACACCACGACAACCATATACAGGTATATCACTGTACACCACGACAACCATATACAGGTATATCACTCTACACCACGACAACCATATACAGGTATATCACTCTACACCACGACAACCATATACAGGTATATCACTCTACACCACGACAACCATATACAGGTATATCACTACACCACGACAACCATATACAGGTATATCACTCTACACCACGACAACCATATACAGGTATATCACTCTACACCACGACAACCATATACAGGTATATCACTACACCACGACAACCATATACAGGTATATCACTCTACACCACGACAACCATATACAGGTATATCACTCTACACCACGACAACCATATACAGGTATATCACTCTACACCACGACAACCATATACAGGTATATCACTCTACACCACGACAGCCATATACAGGTATATCACTCTACACCACGACAACCATATACAGGTATATCACACTACACCACGACAACCATATACAGGTATATCACTCTACACCACGACAACCATATACAGGTATATCACACTACACCACGACAACCATATACAGGTATATCACTCTACACCACGACAACCATATACAGGTATATCACTCTACACCACGACAACCATATACAGGTATATCACACTACACCACGACAACCATATACAGGTATATCACTCTACACCACGACAACCATATACAGGTATATCACTCTACACCACGACAACCATATACAGGTATATCACTCTACACCACGACAACCATATACAGGTATATCACTCTACACCACGACAACCATATACAGGTATATCACTCTACACCACGACAACCATATACAGGTATATCACTCTACACCACGACAACCATATACAGGTATATCACTCTACACCACGACAACCATATACAGGTATATCACTCTAAATCACGACAGCCATATACAGGTATATCACTCTACACCACGACAACCATATACAGGTATATCACACTACACCACGACAACCATATACAGGTATATCACTCTACACCACGACAACCATATACAGGTATATCACACTACACCACGACAACCATATACAGGTATATCACTCTACACCACGACAACCATATACAGGTATATCACTCTACACCACGACAACCATATACAGGTATATCACACTACACCACGACAACCATATACAGGTATATCACTCTACACCACGACAACCATATACAGGTATATCACTCTACACCACGACAACCATATACAGGTATATCACTCTACACCACGACAACCATATACAGGTATATCACACTACACCACGACAACCATATACAGGTATATCACTCTACACCACGACAACCATATACAGGTATATCACACTACACCACGACAACCATATACAGGTATATCACTCTACACCACGACAACCATATACAGGTATATCACTCTACACCACGACAACCATATACAGGTATATCACTCTACACCACGACAACCATATACAGGTATATCACTACACCACGACAACCATATACAGGTATATCACTCTACACCACGACAACCATATACAGGTATATCACTACACCACGACAACCATATACAGGTATATCACTCTACACCACGACAACCATATACAGGTATATCACTCTACACCACGACAACCATATACAGGTATATCACTCTACACCACGACAACCATATACAGGTATATCACTCTACACCACGACAACCATATACAGGTATATCACTCTACACCACGACAACCATATACAGGTATATCACTCTACACCACGACAACCATATACAGGTATATCACTCTACACCACGACAACCATATACAGGTATATCACTCTACACCACGACAACCATATACAGGTATATCACTCTACACCACGACAACCATATACAGGTATATCACTCTACACCACGACAACCATATACAGGTATATCACTCTACACCACGACAACCATATACAGGTATATCACTCTACACCACGACAACCATATACAGGTATATCACACTACACCACGACAACCATATACAGGTATATCACTCTACACCACGACAACCATATACAGGTATATCACTCTACACCACGACAACCATATACAGGTATATCACTCTACACCACGACAACCATATACAGGTATATCACTCTACACCACGACAACCATATACAGGTATATCACTCTACACCACGACAACCATATACAGGTATATCACACTACACCACGACAACCATATACAGGTATATCACTCTACACCACGACAACCATATACAGGTATATCACACTACACCACGACAACCATATACAGGTATATCACACTACACCACGACAACCATATACAGGTATATCACTCTACACCACGACAACCATATACAGGTATATCACTCTACACCACGACAACCATATACAGGTATATCACTCTACACCACGACAACCATATACAGGTATATCACTCTACACCACGACAACCATATACAGGTATATCACACTACACCACGACAACCATATACAGGTATATCACTCTACACCACGACAACCATATACAGGTATATCACTCTACACCACGACAACCATATACAGGTATATCACTCTACACCACGACAACCATATACAGGTATATCACTCTACACCACGACAACCATATACAGGTATATCACTCTACACCACGACAACCATATACAGGTATATCACACTACACCACGACAACCATATACAGGTATATCACTCTACACCACGACAACCATATACAGGTATATCACTCTACACCACGACAACCATATACAGGTATATCACACTACACCACGACAACCATATACAGGTATATCACTGTACACCACGACAGCCGTATACAGGTTTATCACTCTACACCACGACAACCATATACAGGTGTATCACTCTACACCACGACAACCATATACAGGTATATCAACACCACGACAACCATATACAGGTATAACTACTACATCTACACATATACAGGTATTCTCACACCATATACAGGTATATCACTGGTATATACTACACCACGACATATATATTCACTCTATACAGGTATATCACTCTACACCACGACACCATATACAGGTATATCACTCTACACCACGAACCATATACAGGTATATCACTCTACACCACGACAACCATATACAGGTATATCACATTACACATGACAACCATATACAGGTATATTATACAGTATATATACAGGTATACACTCTAATATCACGACAACCATATACAGGTATATCATCTACACCACGACTATACAGGTATATCACTCTACACTACGACAACCATATACAGGTATATCACTCTACACCCACGACATATACAGGTATATCACACTACTACACGACATACATATACAGGTATATCACACTACACCACGACAACCATATACAGGTATATCACTCTACACCACGACAACCATATACAGGTATATCACACTACACCACGACAACCATATACAGGTGTATCTCTACAACCATATACAGGTATATCACTTACACCACGACAACCATATACAGGTATATCACTCTACACCACGACAACCATATACAGGTATATCATATACAGGTATATCACTCTACACCACGTATATTATCACTCTACACCACGACAACCATATACAGGTATATATCACTCTACACCACGAACCATATACACACGCCATATACAGGTATATCACTCTACACGCACCATATACAGGTCAACAATATTCAGGTATATCACTCTACAACTATATACAGGTATATCACTCTACACTACGACAACCATATACAGGTATATCACTCTACACCACGACAACCATATACAGGTATATCACACTACACCACGACAACCATTTACAGGTATATCACACTACAACCTGACAACCGTATACAGGTATATTACCCAACTCCACGATAACCATATACAGGTATATCACACTACTCCACGAGAACCATATACAGGTATATCACACTACACCATGAGAACCATATACAGGTATATCACTGTACACCATGACAACCATATACAGGTATATCACTCTACACCACGACAACCATATACAGGTATATCACTCTAAATCACGACAGCCATATACAGGTATATCACACTACACCACGACAGCCATATACAGGTATATCACTCTACACCACGACAACCATATACAGGTATATCACACTACACCACGACAACCATATACAGGTATATCACTCTACACCACGACAACCATATACAGGTATATCACTCTAAATCACGACAGCCATATACAGGTATATCACACTACACCATGACAACCATATACAGGTATATCACACTACACCATGACAACCATATACTGGTATATCACTGTACTCCACGAGAACCATATACAGGTATATCAAACTACACAACGACAACTATATACAGGTATATCACACTACACCATGACAACTATATACAGGTATATCACTGTACTTCAGGAGAACCATATACAGGTATATCACACTACACCACGACAACTATATACAGGTATGTCACTGTACACCACGACAACCATATACAGGTATATCACTCTACACCACGACAACCATATACAGGTATATCCCTCTACACCACGACAACTATATACAGGTATATCACATTACACCATGACAACCATATACAGGTATATCACTGTACTCCAGGAGAACCATATAGAGGTATATCACACTACACCACGACAACTATATACAGGTATATCACTCTACACCACGACAACCATATACAGGTATATCACTCTACACCACGACAACCATATACAGGTATATCACTCTACACTACGACAACCATATACAGGTATATCACTCCACACCACGACAACCATATACAGGTATATCACTCTACACCACGACAACCATATACAGGTATATCACTCTACACCACGACAACCATATACAGGTATATCACTCTACACCATGACAACCATATACAGGTATATCACACTACACCACGACAACCATATACAGGTATATCACTCTACATCACGAAAGCCATATACAGGTATATCACTGTACACCACGACAACCATATACAGGTATATCACTCTACACCACGACAACCATATACAGGTATATCACACTACACCACGACAACCATATACAGGTATATCACACTACACCACGACAATCATATACAGGTATATCACTCTACACCACGACAACCATATACAGGTATATCACTCTACACCACGACTACCATATACAGGTATATCACTCTAAATCACGACAGCCATATACAGGTATATCACTCTACACCACGACAACCATATACAGGTATATCACTCTACACCACGACAACCATATACAGGTATATCACTCTAAATCACGACAGCCATATACAGGTATATCACTCTACACCACGACAACCATATACAGGTATATCACTCTACACCATGACAACTATATACAGGTATATCACACTACACCACGACAACCATATACAGGTATATCACACTACACCACGACAACCATATACAGGTATATCACTCTACACCATGACAATCATATACAGGTATATCACTCTACACCATGACAGCCATATACAGGTATATCACTCTTCACCACGACAGCCATATACAGGTATATCACTCTACACCACGACAACTATATACAGGTATATCACTCCACACCACGACAACTATATACAGGTGTATCACTCTACACCACGACAATCATATACAGGTATATCACTCTACACCACGACAACCATATACAGGTATATCACTCTACACCACGACAACCATATACAGGTATATCACACTACACCACGACAATCATATACAGGTATATCACTCTACACCATGACAGCCATATACAGGTATATCACTCTACACCATGACAACCATATACAGGTATATCACTCCACACAACGACAACCATAGACAGGTATATCACTCTACACCACGACAACCATATACAGGTATATCACTCTACACCACGACAATCATATACAGGTATATCACTCTACACCATGACAACCATATACAGGTATATCACTCTACACCACGACAACCATATACAGGTATATCACTCTACACCACGACAACCATGTACAGGTATATCACTCTACACCATGACAACCATGTACAGGTATATCACTCTACACCACGACAACTATATACAGGAATATCACTCTACACCACGACAACCATATACAGGTATATCACTGTACACCACGACAACCATATACAGGTATATCACTCTACACCACGACAACCATATACAGGTATATCACTGTAAACCACAATAACCATATACAGGTATATCACTCTACACCACGACAACCATATACAGGTATATCACTCTACACCACGACAACCATATACAGGTATATCACTCTACACCACGAGAATCATATACAGGTATATCACTCTACACCACGACAACCATATACAGGTATATCACTCTACACCATGACAACCATATACAGGTATATCACACTACACGACGACAACCATATACAGGTATATCACTCTACACCACGACAACCATATACAGGTATATCACACTACACCACGACAACCATGTACAGGTATATCACTGTACACCACGACAACCATATACAGGTATATCACTCTACACCACGACAACCATATACAGGTATATCACTGTACACCACGACAACCATATACAGGTATATCACTCTACACCACGACAACCATATACAGGTATATCACTGTACACCATGACAACCATATACAGGTATATCACTCTACACCACCACGACAACCATATACAGGTATATCACTCTACACCACGACAACCATATACAGGTATATCACTCTACACCACGACAACCACATACAGGTATATCACTATACACCACGAAAACTATATACAGGTATATCACTCTACACCACGACAACCATATAGAGGTATATCACTCTACACCACGACAACCATATACAGGTATATCACTCTACACCACGACAACCATATACAGGTATATCACTCTACACCACGACAACCATATACAGGTATATCACTCTACACCACGACAACCATATACAGGTATATCACTCTACACCACGACAACCATATACAGGTATATCACTCTACACCACGACAACCATATACAGGTATATCACTGTACACCACGAGAACCATATACAGGTATATCACACTACACCACGACAACCATATACAGGTATATCACTCTACACCACGACAACTATATACAGGTATATCACTCTACACCACGACAACTATATACAGGTATATCACTCTACACCACGACAACCATATACAGGTATATCACTCTACACCACGACAGTCATATACAGGTATATCACTGTACACCACGACAATCATATACAGGTATATCACTCTACACCACGACAACCATATACAGGTATATCACTATACACCACGACAGTCATATACAGGTATATCACTGTACACCACGACAGCCATATACAGGTATATCACTCTACACCACGACAACCATATACAGGTATATCACTGTACACCACGACAACCATATACAGGTATATCACTCTACAGCACGACAACTATATACAGGTATATCACTCTACACCACGACAACCATATACAGGTATATCACTCTACAGCACGACAATCATATACAGGTATATCACACTACACCACTACAACCATATACAGGTATATCACTCTACACCACGACAACCATATACAGGTATATCACTCCACACCACGACAACCATATACAGGTATATCACTCTACACCACGACAACCGTATACAGGTATATCACACTACACCACGACAACCATATACAGGTATATCACTCTAAATCAGGACAGCCATATACAGGTATATCACTCTACACCACGACAACCATATACAGGTATATCACACTATACCACGACAACCGTATACAGGTATATCACACTACACCACGACAACCATATACAGGTATATCACTGTACTCCACGAGAACCATATACAGGTATATCATTCCCCACCACGACAACCATATACAGGTATATCACACTACACCACGACAACCGTATACAGGTATATCACACTACACCACGACAACCATATACAGGTATATCACTGTACTCCACGAGAACCATATACAGGTATATCACACTACACCATGAGAACCATATACAGGTATATCACTGTACACCATGACAACCATATACAGGTATATCACTCTACACCACGACAACCATATACAGGTATATCACTCTAAATCACGACAGCCATATACAGGTATATCACACTACACCACGACAGCCATATACAGGTATATCACTCTACACCACGACAACCATATACAGGTATATCACACTACACCACGACAACCATATACAGGTATATCACTCTACACCACGACAACCATATACAGGTATATCACTCTACACCATGACAACCATATATAGGTATATCACTCTACACCACGACAACCATATACAGGTATATCACACTACACCACGACAACCATATACAGGTATATCACTCTACACCACGACAACCATATACAGGTATATCACTCTAAATCACGACAGCCATATACAGGTATATCACACTAGACCATGACAACCATATACAGGTATATCACACTACACCATGACAACCATATACAGGTATATCACTGTACTCCACGAGAACCATATACAGGTATATCACACTACACCACGACAACTATATACAGGTATATCACACTACACCATGACAACCATATACAGGTATATCACTGTACTCCAGGAAAACCATATACAGGTATATCACACTACACCACGACAACTATATACAGGTATATCACTGTACACCACGACAACCATATACAGGTATATCACTCTACACCACGACAACCATATACAGGTATATCCCTCTACACCACGACAACTATATACAGGTATATCACATTACACCATGACAACCATATACAGGTATATCACTGTACTCCAGGAGAACCATATAGAGGTATATCACACTACACCACGACAACTATATACAGGTATATCACTCTACACCACGACAACCATATACAGGTATATCACTCTACACCACGACAACCATATACAGGTATATCACTCTCCACCACGACAATCATATACAGGTATATCACTCTACACCACGACAACCATATACAGGTATATCACTCTACACCACGACAACCATATACAGGTATATCACTCTACACCACGACAACCATATACAGGTATATCACTGTACACCACGACAACCATATACAGGTATATCACACTACACCACGACAATCATATACAGGTATATCACTCTACACCACGACAACCATATACAGGCATATCACTCTACACCACGACAACCATATACAGGTATATCACTCTAAATCACGACAGCCATATACAGGTATATCACTCTACACCACGACAACCATATACAGGTATATCACTGTACACCACGACAACCATATACAGGTATATCACTCTAAATCACGACAGCCATATACAGGTATATCACTCTACACCACGACAACCATATACAGGTATATCACTCTACACCATGACAACTATATACAGGTATATCACACTACACCACGACAACCATATACTGGTATATCACACTACACCACGACAACCATATACAGGTATATCACTCTACACCACGACAATCATATACAGGTATATCACTCTACACCATGACAGCCATATACAGGTATATCACTCTTCACCACGACAGCCATATACAGGTAAATCACTCTACACCACGACAACGATATACAGGTATATCACTCCACACCACGACAACTATATACAGGTGTATCACTCTACACCACGACAATCATATACAGGTATATCACTCTACACCACGACAACCATATACAGGTATATCACTCTACACCACGACAACCATATACAGGTATATCACACTACACCACGACAATCATATACAGGTATATCACTCTACACCATGACAGCCATATACAGGTATATCACTCTACACCATGACAACCATATACAGGTATATCACTCCACACAACGACAACCATAGACAGGTATATCACTCTACACCACGACAACCATATACAGGTATATCACTCTACACCACGACAATCATATACAGGTATATCACTCTACACCATGACAACCATATACAGGTATATCACTCTACACCACGACAACCATATACAGGTATATCACTCTACACCACGACAACCATGTACAGGTATATCACTCTACACCATGACAACCATGTACAGGTATATCACTCTACACCACGACAACTATATACAGGAATATCACTCTACACCACGACAACCATATACAGGTATATCACTGTACACCACGACAACCATATACAGGTATATCACTCTACACCACGACAACCATATAGAGGTATATCACTGTAAACCACAACAACCATATACAGGTATATCACTCTACACCACGACAACCATATACAGGTATATCACTCTACACCACGACAACCATATACAGGTATATCACTCTACACCACGACAATCATATACAGGTATATCACTCTACACCACGACAACCATATACAGGTATATCACTCTACACCATGACAACCATATACAGGTATATCACACTACACCACGACAACCATATACAGGTATATCACTCTACACCACGACAACCATATACAGGTATATCACACTACACCACGACAACCATATACAGGTATATCACTGTACAGCACGACAACCATATACAGGTATATCACTCTACACCACGACAACCATATACAGGTATATCACTGTACACCACGACAACCATATACAGGTATATCACTCTACACCACGACAACCATATACAGGTATATCACTGTACACCATGACAACCATATACAGGTATATCACTCTACACCACCACGACAACCATATACAGGTATATCACTCTACACTATGACAACCATATACAGGTATATCACTCTACACCACGACAACCACATACAGGTATATCACTATACACCACGACAACTATATACAGGTATATCACTCTACACCACGACAACAATATACAGGTATATCACTCTACACCACGACAACCATATACAGGTATATCACTCTACACTACGACAACCATATACAGGTATATCACTCTACACCACGATAACCATATACAGGTATATCACACTACACCACGACAATCATATACAGGTATATCACTCTACACCACGAGAACTATATACAGGTATATCACTCTACACCACGACAACTATATACAGGTATATCACTCTACACCACGACAACCATATACAGGTATATCACTCTACACCACGACAACCATATACAGGTATATCACTCTACACCACGACAGTCATATACAGGTATATCACTGTACAACACGACAATCATATTCAGGTATATCACTCTACACCACGACAACCATATACAGGTATATCACTCTACACAACGACAGTCATATACAGGTATATCACTGTACACCACGACAACCATATACAGGTATATCACTCTACACCACGACAAACATATACAGGTATATCACTGTACACCACGACAACCATATACAGGTATATCACTCTACAGCACGACAACTATATACAGGTATATCACTCTACACCACGACAACCATATACAGGTATATTACTCTACAGCACGACAATCATATACAGGTATATCACACTACACCACTACAACCATATACAGGTATATCACTCTACACCACGACAACCATATACAGGTATATCACTCCACACCACGACAACCATATACAGGTATATCACTCTACACCACGACAACCGTATACAGGTATATCACACTACACCACGACAACCATATACAGGTATATCACTCTAAATCACGACAGCCATATACAGGTATATCACTCTACACCACGACAACCATATACAGGTATATCACACTACACCACGACAACCGTATACAGGTATATCACACTACACCACGACAACCATATACAGGTATATCACACTACACCACGACAACCGTATACAGGTATATCACACTACACCACAACAACCATATACAGGTATATCACTGTACTCCACGAGAACCATATACAGGTATATCACACTACACCATGAGAACCATATACAGGTATATCACTGTACACCATGACAACCATATACAGGTATATCACTCTACACCACGACAACCATATACAGGTATATCACTCTAAATCACGACAGCCATATACAGGTATATCACACTACACCACGACAGCCATATACAGGTATATCACTCTACACCACGACAACCATATACAGGTATATCACACTACACCACGACAACCATATACAGGTATATCACTCTACACCACGACAACCATATACAGGTATATCACTCTAAATCACGACAGCCATATACAGGTATATCACACTACACCATGACAACCATATACAGGTATATCACACTACACCATGACAACCATATACAGGTATATCACTGTACTCCACGAGAACCATATACAGGTATATCACACTACACCACGACAACTATATACAGGTATATCACACTACACCATGACAACTATATACAGGTATATCACTGTACTCCAGGAGAACCATATACAGGTATATCACACTACACCACGACAACTATATACAGGTATATCACTGTACACCACGACAACCATATACAGGTATATCACTCTACACCACGACAACCATATACAGGTATATCCCTCTACACCACGACAACTATATACAGGTATATCACATTACACCATGACAACCATATACAGGTATATCACACTACACCATGACAACCATATACAGGTATATCACACTACACCATGACAACCATATACAGGTATATCACTGTACACCACGACAACTATATACAGGTATATCACTCTACACCACGACAACCATATACAGGTATATCACTCTACACCACGACAACCATATACAGGTATATCACTCTACACTACGACAACCATATACAGGTATATCACTCCACACCACGACAACCATATACAGGTATATCACTCTACACCACGACAACCATATACAGGTATATCACTCTACACCACGACAACCATATACAGGTATATCACTCTACACCATGACAACCATATACAGGTATATCACACTACACCACGACAACCATATACAGGTATATCACTCTACATCACGAGAGCCATATACAGGTATATCACTGTACACCACGACAACCATATACAGGTATATCACTCTACACCACGACAACCATATACAGGTATATCACACTACACCACGACAACCATATACAGGTATATCACACTACACCACGAGAATCATATACAGGTATATCACTCTACACCACGACAACCATATACAGGTATATCACTCTACACCACGACTACCATATACAGGTATATCACTCTAAATCACGACAGCCATATACAGGTATATCACTCTACACCACGACAACCATATACAGGTATATCACTCTACACCACGACAACCATATACAGGTATATCACTCTAAATCACGACAGCCATATACAGGTATATCACTCTACACCACGACAACCATATACAGGTATATCACTCTACACCACTACAACCATATACAGGTATATCACTCTACACCACGACAACCATATACAGGTATATCACTCCACACCACGACAACCATATACAGGTATATCACTCTACACCACGACAACCGTATACAGGTATATCACACTACACCACGACAACCATATACAGGTATATCACTCTAAATCACGACAGCCATATACAGGTATATCACTCTACACCACGACAACCATATACAGGTATATCACACTACACCACGACAACCGTATACAGGTATATCACACTACACCACGACAACCATATACAGGTATATCACACTACACCACGACAACCGTATACAGGTATATCACACTACACCACGACAACCATATACAGGTATATCACTGTACTCCACGAGAACCATATACAGGTATATCACACTACACCATGAGAACCATATACAGGTATATCACTGTACACCATGACAACCATATACAGGTATATCACTCTACACCACGACAACCATATACAGGTATATCACTCTAAAGCACGACAGCCATATACAGGTATATCACACTACACCACGACAGCCATATACAGGTATATCACTCTACACCACGACAACCATATACAGGTATATCACACTACACCACGACAACCATATACAGGTATATCACTCTACACCACGACAACCATATACAGGTATATCACTCTAAATCACGACAGCCATATACAGGTATATCACACTACACCATGACAACCATATACAGGTATATCACACTACACCATGACAACCATATACTGGTATATCACTGTACTCCACGAGAACCATATACAGGTATATCAAACTACACAACGACAACTATATACAGGTATATCACACTACACCATGACAACTATATACAGGTATATCACTGTACTCCAGGAGAACCATATACAGGTATATCACACTACACCACGACAACTATATACAGGTATATCAGTGTACACCACGAAAACCATATACAGGTATATCACTCTACACCACGACAACCATATACAGGTATATCCCTCTACACCACGACAACTATATACAGGTATATCACATTACACCATGACAACCATATACAGGTATATCACTGTACTCCAGGAGAACCATAGAGAGGTATATCACACTACACCACGACAACTATATACAGGTATATCACTCTACACCACGACAACCATATACAGGTATATCACTCTACACCACGACAACCATATACAGGTATATCACTCTACACTACGACAACCATATACAGGTATATTACTCCACACCACGACAACCATATACAGGTATATCACTCTACACCACGACAACCATATACAGGTATATCACTCTACACCACGACAACCATATACAGGTATATCACTCTACACCATGACAACCATATACAGGTATATCACACTACACCACGACAACCATATACAGGTATATCACTCTACATCACGAGAGCCATATACAGGTATATCACTGTACACCACGACAACCATATACAGGTATATCACTCTACACCACGACAACCATATACAGGTATATCACACTACACCACGACAACCATATACAGGTATATCACACTACACCACGACAATCATATACAGGTATATCACTCTACACCACGACAACCATATACAGGTATATCACTCTACACCACGACTACCATATACAGGTATATCACTCTAAATCACGACAGTCATATACAGGTATATCACTCTACACCACGACAACCATATACAGGTATATCACTCTACACCACGACAACCATATACAGGTATATCACTCTAAATCACGACAGCCATATACAGGTATATCACTCTACACCACGACAACCATATACAGGTATATCACTCTACACCATGACAACTATATACAGGTATATCACACTACACCACGACAACCATATACAGGTATATCACACTACACCACGACAACCATATACAGGTATATCACTCTACACCACGACAATCATATACAGGTATATCACTCTACACCATGACAGCCATATACAGGTATATCACTCTTCACCACGACAGCCATATACAGGTATATCACTCTACACCACGACAACTATATACAGGTATATCACTCCACACCACGACAACTATATACAGGTGTATCACTCTACACCACGACAATCATATACAGGTATATCACTCTACACCACGACAACCATATACAGGTATATCACTCTACACCACGACAACAATATACAGGTATATCACACTACACCACGACAATCATATACAGGTATATCACTCTACACCATGACAGCCATATACAGGTATATCACTCTACACCATGACAACCATATACAGGTATATCACTCCACACAACGACAACCATAGACAGGTATATCACTCTACACCACGACAACCATATACAGGTATATCACTCTACACCACGACAATCATATACAGGTATATCACTCTACACCATGACAACCATATACAGGTATATCACTCTACACCACGACAACCATATACAGGTATATCACTCTACACCACGACAACCATGTACAGGTATATCACTCTACACCATGACAACCATGTACAGGTATATCACTCTACACCACGACAACTATATACAGGAATATCACTCTACACCACGACAACCATATACAGGTATATCACTGTACACCACGACAACCATATACAGGTATATCACTCTACACCACGACAACCATATACAGGTATATCACTGTAAACCACAACAACCATATACAGGTATATCACTCTACACCACGACAACCATATACAGGTATATCACTCTACACCACGACAACCAGATACAGGTATATCACTCTACACCACGACAATCATATACAGGTATATCACTCTACACCACGACAACCATATACAGGTATATCACTCTAAATCACGACAGCCATATACAGGTATATCACTCCACACCACGACAACCATATACAGGTATATCACTCTACACCACGACAACCGTATACAGGTATATCACACTACACCATGACAACCATATACAGGTATATCACTCTAAATCACGACAGCCATATACAGGTATATCACTCTACACCACGACAACCATATACAGGTATATCACACTACACCACGACAACCGTATACAGGTATATCACACTACACCACGACAACCATATACAGGTATATCACACTACACCACGACAACCGTATACAGGTATATCACACTACACCACGACAACCATATACAGGTATATCACTGTACTCCATGAGAACCATATACAGGTATATCACACTACACCATGAGAACCATATACAGGTATATCACTGTACACCATGACAACCATATACAGGTATATCACTCTACACCACGACAACCATATACAGGTATATCACTCTAAAGCACGACAGCCATATACAGGTATATCACACTACACCACGACAGCCATATACAGGTATATCACTCTACACCACGACAACCATATACAGGTATATCACACTACACCACGACAACCATATACAGGTATATCACTCTACACCACGACAACCATATACAGGTATATCACTCTAAATCACGACAGCCATATACAGGTATATCACACTACACCATGACAACCATATACAGGTATATCACACTACAGCATGACAACCATATACTGGTATATCACTGTACTCCACGAGAACCATATACAGGTATATCAAACTACACAACGACAACTATATACAGGTATATCACACTACATCATGACAACTATATACAGGTATATCACTGTACTCCAGGAGAACCATATACAGGTATATCACACTACACCACGACAACTATATACAGGTATATCAGTGTACACCACGACAACCATATACAGGTATATCACTCTACACCACGACAACCATATACAGGTATATCCCTCTACACCACGACAACTATATACAGGTATATCACATTACACCATGACAACCATATACAGGTATATCACTGTACTCCAGGAGAACCATATAGAGGTATATCACACTACACCACGACAACTATATACAGGTATATCACTCTACACCACGACAACCATATACAGGTATATCACTCTACACCACGACAACCATATACAGGTATATCACTCTACACTACGACAACCATATACAGGTATATTACTCCACACCACGACAACCATATACAGGTATATCACTCTACACCACGACAACCATATACAGGTATATCACTCTACACCACGACAACCATATACAGGTATATCACTCTACACCATGACAACCATATACAGGTATATCACACTACACCACGACAACTATATACAGGTATATCACTCTACATCACGAGAGCCATATACAGGTATATCACTGTACACCACGACAACCATATACAGGTATATCACTCTACACCACGACAACCATATACAGGTATATCACACTACACCACGACAACCATATACAGGTATATCACACTACACCACGACAATCATATACAGGTATATCACTCTACACCACGACAACCATATACAGGTATATCACTCTACACCACGACTACCATATACAGGTATATCACTCTAAATCACGACAGTCATATACAGGTATATCACTCTACACCACGACAACCATATACAGGTATATCACTCTACACCACGACAACCATATACAGGTATATCACTCTAAATCACGACAGCCATATACAGGTATATCACTCTACACCACGACAACCATATACAGGTATATCACTCTACACCATGACAACTATATACAGGTATATCACACTACACCACGACAACCATATACAGGTATATCACACTACACCACGACAACCATATACAGGTATATCACTCTACACCACGACAATCATATACAGGTATATCACTCTACACCATGACAGCCATATACAGGTATATCACTCTTCACCACGACAGCCATATACAGGTATATCACTCTACACCACGACAACTATATACAGGTATATCACTCCACACCACGACAACTATATACAGGTGTATCACTCTACACCACGACAATCATATACAGGTATATCACTCTACACCACGACAACCATATACAGGTATATCACTCTACACCACGACAACCATATACAGGTATATCACACTACACCACGACAATCATATACAGGTATATCACTCTACACCATGACAGCCATATACAGGTATATCACTCTACACCATGACAACCATATACAGGTATATCACTCCACACAACGACAACCATAGACAGGTATATCACTCTACACCACGACAACCATATACAGGTATATCACTCTACACCACGACAATCATATACAGGTATATCACTCTACACCATGACAACCATATACAGGTATATCACTCTACACCACGACAACCATATACAGGTATATCACTCTACACCACGACAACCATGTACAGGTATATCACTCTACACCATGACAACCATGTACAGGTATATCACTCTACACCACGACAACTATATACAGGAATATCACTCTACACCACGACAACCATATACAGGTATATCACTGTACACCACGACAACCATATACAGGTATATCACTCTACACCACGACAACCATATACAGGTATATCACTGTAAACCACAACAACCATATACAGGTATATCACTCTACACCACGACAACCATATACAGGTATATCACTCTACACCACGACAACCAGATACAGGTATATCACTCTACACCACGACAATCATATACAGGTATATCACTCTACACCACGACAACCATATACAGGTATATCACTCTACACCATGACAACCATATACAGGTATATCACACTACACCACGACAACCATATACAGGTATATCACTCTACACCACGACAATCATATACAGGTATATCACACTACACCACGACAACCATGTACAGGTATATCACTGTACACCACGACAACCATATACAGGTATATCACTCTACACCACGACAACCATATACAGGTATATCACTGTACACCACGACAACCATATACAGGTATATCACTCTACACCACGACAACCATATACAGGTATATCACTGTACACCATGACAACCATATACAGGTATATCACTCTACACCACCACGACAACCATATACAGGTATATCACTCTACACCACGACAACCATATACAGGTATATCACTCTACACCACGACAACCACATACAGGTATATCACTATACACCACGAAAACTATATACAGGTATATCACTCTACACCACGACAACCATATACAGGTATATCACTCTACACCACGACAACCATATACAGGTATATCACTCTACACCACGACAACCATATACAGGTATATCACTCTACACCACGACAACCATATACAGGTATATCACACGACAACCATATACAGGTATATCACTCTACACCACGACAACCATATACAGGTATATCACTCTACACCACGACAACCATATACAGGTATATCACTGTACACCACGACAACCATATACAGGTATATCACTCTACACCACGACAACTATATACAGGTATATCACTCTACAGCATGACAACCATATACAGGTATATCACTCTACACCACGACAACCATATACAGGTATATCACTCTACACCACGACAACCATATACAGGTATATCACCCTACACCACGACAACCATATACAGGTATATCACTCTACACCACGACAACCATATACAGGTATATCACTCTACACCACGATAACCATATACAGGTATATCACACTACACCACGACAACCATATACAGGTATATCACTCTACACCACGACAACTATATACAGGTATATCACTCTACACCACGACAACTATATACAGGTATATCACTCTACACCACGTCAACCATATACAGGTATATCACTCTACACCACGACAGTCATATACAGGTATATCACTGTACACCACGACAATCATATACAGGTATATCACTCTACACCACGACAACCATATACAGGTATATCACTCTACACCACGACAGTCATATACAGGTATATCACTGTACACCACGACAGCCATATACAGGTATATCACTCTACACCACGACAACCATATACAGGTATATCACTGTACACCACGACAACCATATACAGGTATATCACTCTACAGCACGACAACTATATACAGGTATATCACTCTACACCACGACAACCATATACAGGTATATCACTCTACAGCACGACAATCATATACAGGTATATCAC
The DNA here is from genome assembly GCA_035048485.1 of Pteria penguin. Lineage (NCBI taxonomy): Eukaryota > Metazoa > Mollusca > Bivalvia > Pterioida > Pteriidae > Pteria > Pteria penguin. Next base: position 24,427,033 of record CM068593.1, read on the forward strand.
ACTACACCACTACAACCATATACAGGTATATCACTCTACACCACGACAACCATATACAGGTATATCACTCCACACCACGACAACCATATACAGGTATATCACTCTACACCACGACAACCGTATACAGGTATATCACACTACACCACGACAACCATATACAGGTATATCACTCTAAATCACGACAGCCATATACAGGTATATCACTCTACACCACGACAACCATATACAGGTATATCACACTATACCACGACAACCGTATACAGGTATATCACACTACACCACGACAACCATATACAGGTATATCACTGTACTCCACGAGAACCATATACAGGTATATCATTCCCCACCACGACAACCATATACAGGTATATCACACTACACCACGACAACCGTATACAGGTATATCACACTACACCACGACAACCATATACAGGTATATCACTGTACTCCACGAGAACCATATACAGGTATATCACACTACACCATGAGAACCATATACAGGTATATCACTGTACACCATGACAACCATATACAGGTATATCACTCTACACCACGACAACCATATACAGGTATATCACTCTAAATCACGACAGCCATATACAGGTATATCACACTACACCACGACAGCCATATACAGGTATATCACTCTACACCACGACAACCATATACAGGTATATCACACTACACCACGACAACCATATACAGGTATATCACTCTACACCACGACAACCATATACAGGTATATCACTCTACACCATGACAACCATATATAGGTATATCACTCTACACCACGACAACCATATACAGGTATATCACACTACACCACGACAACCATATACAGGTATATCACTCTACACCACGACAACCATATACAGGTATATCACTCTAAATCACGACAGCCATATACAGGTATATCACACTACACCATGACAACCATATACAGGTATATCACACTACACCATGACAACCATATACAGGTATATCACTGTACTCCACGAGAACCATATACAGGTATATCACACTACACCACGACAACTATATACAGGTATATCACACTACACCATGACAACCATATACAGGTATATCACTGTACTCCAGGAAAACCATATACAGGTATATCACACTACACCACGACAACTATATACAGGTATATCACTGTACACCACGACAACCATATACAGGTATATCACTCTACACCACGACAACCATATACAGGTATATCCCTCTACACCACGACAACTATATACAGGTATATCACATTACACCATGACAACCATATACAGGTATATCACTGTACTCCAGGAGAACCATATAGAGGTATATCACACTACACCACGACAACTATATACAGGTATATCACTCTACACCACGACAACCATATACAGGTATATCACTCTACACCACGACAACCATATACAGGTATATCACTCTCCACCACGACAATCATATACAGGTATATCACTCTACACCACGACAACCATATACAGGTATATCACTCTACACCACGACAACCATATACAGGTATATCACTCTACACCACGACAACCATATACAGGTATATCACTCTACACCACGACAACCATATACAGGTATATCACTCTACACCACGACAACCATATACAGGTATATCACTCTCCACCACGACAATCATATACAGGTATATCACTCTACACCACGACAACCATATACAGGTATATCACTCTACACCACGACAACCATATACAGGTATATCACTCTACACCATGACAACCATATACAGGTATATCACTGTACACCACGACAACCATATACAGGTATATCACTATACACCACGACAATTATATACAGGTATATCACTGTACACCACGACAACCATATACAGGTATATCACTCTACACCATGACAACCATATACAGGTATATCACTCTACACCACGACAACCATATACAGGTATATCACTCTACACCATGACAACCATATACAGGTATATTACTCTACACCATGACAACCATATACAGGTATATCACTCTACACCACGACAACCATATACAGGTATATCAATATACACCACGACAACCATATACAGGTATATCACTCCACACCACGACAGCCATATACAGGTATAACACTGTACACCATGACAACTATATACAGGTATATCACTCTACACCACGACAGCCATATACAGGTATATCACTGTTCACCACGACAACCATATACAGGTATATCACTCTACATCACGACAACCATATACAGGTATATCACACTACACCACGACAACCATATACAGGTATATCACTCTACACCATGACAACCATATACAGGTATATCACTCTACACCACGACAACCATATACAGGTATATCACTCTACACCACGACAACCATATACAGGTATATCACTCTACACCACGACAACCATATACAGGTATATCACTCTACACCACGACAACCATATACAGGTATATCACTCTACACCACGACAACCATATACAGGTATATCACTCTACACCACGACAACCATATACAGGTATATCACTCTACACCACGACAACCATATACAGGTATATCACTGTACACCACGACAACCATATACAGGTATATCACTCTACCTCACGACAACCATATACAGGTAAATCACTCTACACCACGACAACCATATACAGGTATATCACTCTACACCACGACAACCATATACAGGGATATCACTCTACACCACGACAACCATATACAGGTATATCACTCTACACCATGACAACCATATACAGGTATATCACTCTACACCACGACAACCATATACAGGTATATCACTCTACACCACGACAACCATATACAGGTATATAACTGTACACCACGACAGCCATATACAGGTATATCACTCTACACCACGACAACCATATACAGGGATATCACTCTACACCACGACAACCATATACAGGTATATCACTCCACACCACGACAACCATATACAGGTATATCACTCTACACCACGAGAACCATATACAGGTGTATCACTCTACACCACGACAATTATATACAGGTATATCACTCCACACCACGACAACTATATACAGGTATATCACTCTACACCACGACAACCATATACAGGTATATCACTCTACACCACGACAGTCATATACAGGTATATCACTCTACACCACGACAACCATATACAGGTATATCACTGTACACCACGACAACCATATACAGGTATATCACTGTACACCACGACAACCATATACAGGTATATCACTGTACACCACGACAACCATATACAGGTATATCACACTACACCACGACAATTATATACAGGTATATCACTGTACACCACGACAACCATATACAGGTATATCACACTACACCACGACAACCATATACAGGTATATCACTGTACACCACGACAACTATATACAGGTATATCACTGTACACCACGACAACCATATACAGGTATATCACTCTACACCACGACAACTATATACAGGTATATCACTCTACACCACGACAACCATATACAGGTATATCACTCTACACCACGACAACCATATACAGGTATATCACTGTACACCACGACAACTATATACAGGTATATCACTGTACACCACGACAACCATATACAGGTATATCACTCCACACCACGACAACTATATACAGGTATATCACTCTACACCACGACAACTATATACAGGTATATCACTCTACACCACGACAACCATATACAGGTATATCACACTACACCACGACAACTATATACAGGTATATCACTCTACACCACGACAACCATATACAGGTATATCACTCTACACCACGACAGCCATATACAGGTATATCACTCTACTCCACGCCAACCATATACAGGTATATCACTCTACACCACGACAACCATATACAGGTATATCACTCTACACCATTTATATTCAATTGACAGAATTGCTGTGGATGTAATAGACGTAGCAAATGTCGTATAAAAATAAAGATCCTCTAAAGCACACACACACACACACACACACACACACACACACACACACACACACACACACACACACACACCCCACACACACACACATATAGTTAGTGTTTATGACATCTTTCTTTTCATTCATTCGGAAATAATTCATTTGATTTGCTAATGATTTTAAAAGATGCATTATAAATGTTTGTTACCTCTATGATAAAAGAAGTTCTGTTTTAGAGATGGGCAATTTATAAGAGGATTTTGGAACATGTTTGAGTTGAACAAAGATTAAAACAAAAATATAAATTACACAAAGATCAACACATGATATGGCAATGATTGGTACCTCTTCTTCTCTTTTGAATTGGCATGATGAACTTGTATAATTTGTACATCCCGTCGAACTATAATGATTGATTGATTGATTTTTGTTTTACGTCACACCACGAATATTTCACGTATATGGTGACGGCATCTGCCTGATGCGGGGCATACAAATTTTGACCTTTGCAACGGACCCACCCGAAGCAGTGAGGGATCTTTAACGTGCCATGCATACCATGACACGGGGTCTCGGTTTTTACTGTCTCATCCGAAAGACATGACGACACCGGCATGACCAGAGCGGGACTCGAACCCCGGCCTCCCGATCAGGAGTCCGACGCGATACCACTAGGCCACGCCGGCTTTCGAACTATAATACACATTAGACTACGTCTACTACAACCACAACAATTTTGTCAACTGAATATATATATATATATATATATATATATATATATATATATATATATATATATATATATATATATATATATATATTACTATTTATAGTCTTATAATACTGGAAACATTTAAATATATTGGAATAGATAAAAGCAATTCTTTTGCCATACACGCGAACGAATTAATTTAATTCAGATTTAGTTTTACATGTTTATCTTACTTAGTTTTATCGAACACTCCTTTTGACTACAGGAAATGAAAACATCGTGTATTGAATGAGTTGAACATGGGAATAATACTGTAATGTTTTGATTGACATACAGGACAAAAGACAAAATTCGTAAGTAATAAATTTACGCATATCAACCCGTAAAATCTGTCATTTCTTTGTTGAAGTGAAATACATTTACAATGAAAAATGTCCAGTAAATCTAAATTTATTTGGAATATGGCGATAGGAATGTAAACGATAAATTTATGTTTTCTACAAATATGAAACAGAATGGCTCAATTGACTTTCTGTTCTTCGTTATTATATATTTACACTATTAGCCTTATTCGTTTGAATTATGTATGATTAATCAATTCATTCGTAAAACATTTTTTTCATTACCGAATTCTTATCTTAGCTGATTACTCTATCGAGTCAACTATCTAACTGTCACGGTGTATGCACACCGAGATTTCCTTATATACCCCCGAAAACAGCGATGTCCATGGATTTTGGGTCACTCGGCTCGACTGATTGACCATACATACGTCACCATGTCTCTATATTTAGTTGGGAACGGAGATTGTCAGATCTATTTCTGGCAATTTCCGTTCCCCAAAAATTTTTATCACGTCACCCATGTTTAAATAGTCAGAGCTCAGCTTTAAGTGTTCCTTAAATCAAGAACAGTTTTCATTATTTCACAACGTACATTGCATAGTAAATGAGAGTACTACTTTAGGAAAGCAGTGATAGAAGAGCAATAACTCACATAAAATTTGAAGTTCGCTTTTGAAAGAAGGATAACTCCGGATGAAAAAAAATACCCCCAAAACAAAACCCAAAACAACCAGCCAACCAAACAAAACTTGTGTACATTAATGTTGCTGGTTTATTATGGTTACCCCATTTCTTAAATTAAACCTATTGTTTTATCATAATTTTCCTTTCTCAACTTATTCGTTAGTTTGTATTGTTTTATCATAATTTTTTTGTCCACTTGTTCGTTAGTTTGTCTATATATGGCAAAGACAAATCAATCTATTGGTAATACACTTGAGACAACATCGTAAATCATTGTTAAATGAGAGAAGAATTCCGAATCTCTCTCTTTCTTTGCTTCTCTCTCTCTCTCTCTCAACTGGAACTTTGAGTACTCGGGAGTATAAACTGAGAAAATACTTAAGTCAATTATTTCATCTTAGTTTATTCCATTATCAAACGTTCAAATAAATTGTCATGCAGAATGGTTTAATTATATTTATCAAGAGAATACAACTTAATAAAATCCAAATCCCACTTATTAATTAACGGTTGAACAGAAGAATATGAAATTATGACTTAAGCATTTTCTCTATTTATGGCGCCGAATCGAGGACCGAATATAAGGGAAAGTTTTAAGTTGGCTGTTGCCGGGGCAGAGTGTCTGTTATATCGGTTTTCCCCTTTTTCGTGGTTCCAAATTATAACAAATACTAGCTGTGTTCTGGCTACTAGACATGTAATTAACACAGCAAGTATTCAGTTACTGCTGTCTACGTACCCGAGTATCAAGTTAATATGGCAGGAGTCTAAGGGAAACCTTTATACCCAGCAAACCCTAACGAATGACTCTTTTTCTCCCATTTCCTTATTTTTATGCTCCCAAGAACATTCCTTTGTATCTGATTTCAGTAAGGGATTTAGAGGGGGCCCGAGGAGAAGGGTCTTATTTTTTGTCACAAATTTACAAGGCAAAGGAGCTGGTGTTTGGTTTTGATTGTACTACGGCCCTAAAGTGTAATGGTTGTCATTTTCCCCCTTTTTCGAATTTAGTAAACTTTTGCCATTTTCTTGTTAGGCAAAGCTGTAGCCATCAGTGCTGTTATTTTTGAAGTCGACGAGATCCATTGATTATGTATAAGGTTTCTGTATCTGATTTCAGTAAGGGATTTAGAGGGGGCCCGAGGACGGAGGGGGGGGGGGGGCTCCTTTTTCGCCACAGATTTACAAGGCATATACAAATGGTAAGGTTGAAGACACTCAAACCCTGTACAAAGACATATCACTAAATTGTTGATTAGATGATTTTATTAGGGTTACTTCAACAGTATGGTGTGGTATGCTTAAAAGTATCTTAAAATTGTAGTTTACTTTCTGTTAGATAAATATGTAAACGCCATTCATTTCATATTTGTCATTTTATGATATAAAATAATGAAAATCGAAACAATCTGATTAAAATTCAATATAATTCTGTACAAAAATATAAATAAGGATCAAAATTCAATACGACTGAAATCAGAAATAATATGATTAAAACACCAGATCTGCCCCCCCCCCCCCAAATGGCTGTATATTTCAGTAATACTTCATTTTCACATCCCCTTGTTTTGGATATGCCACAGTATTAGACACAAATAATCCAAATTTATTTTCAACAATATTTAAAGCCTGAGAACATAAAGAACAACATAAATCTTAAGTACGAAATATTAGGAAACATCAAAGGTTTTCTATCTGATGGAGTCATTCACTGATTAGAAGTAATTCGGAGAGAATCCGTCATTTTTACTGATTTTATTGTTTTTAACTCTACAGGACACCAATCCTGCAATAATAGGTTAATAAATGAGGAGTTTATGAGGTGGGCTGAATCTAGTTAATTTTGAAGTATGACTTCATAAATCTCCGTGATATTTTAAAAGATTTTATCTATAAATGTATGGGAAATGCTGGTAACGTTATGAATGACTTAGAACCTCATTTAAGTGCACCACTATCAAACAGACTGTAATCGGATGGTCGCACTCCTGTGTCTTTCGGAAAAAAATGATTAAATGTTGAGTTTTGACTAAATACACAAAACCTGCCCTTCGTATTATCAATAGAGGTGGGGTATTTTGTCAGATCTTTAGGACTGATTGATTGACTGAGTTTTGTTCTTTCAAGATAGTGACCTATCCAAGATAAGTGATCAAGGAGTGGCACACCAAAAATGGAGGTGAATTAGTGAGTTATTTTATTTATTAGTATGATGAAATGGCATGAAAAGAGTTTGGTGGGTTGGTTGGTGTTCTACGTAGCATTTAACAATTTATGCGTTATGTCATATGGCTATATGGAAACAGGAGGTAAGTGTCCTCTTAAACATAGATCGTCTGTTTCGCATAATGACCATGAAATGAAAACGGTTTATTTGTGTATCCGTGTAATCATTCTCGTTCGTTACAACATTTTCTCCATAGATACTACACGACATGTAATGATTTTTTTCTACATAAATATAAGTCAATTCTCATTGTTAGCTAAGATATAGAAGTTTCCGTCAATATTTATATAGTCATTAGGACATTTGGTGCAATCTTTACCTTTAATTAACTTCATTTAATTTATGAAAAATTGTACATATTTTGAATGATTTGTATTTGAATTGAATGTTCTGACAGTAGTTCGTCAAATGATTTCTCTGTAATTGAAACACATTTTGTGTTTTCAGTATTTTAAAGGAAGAAACACAACTCCTGCAGAATTTTTGTCTCTTTTGAAGTTCATCATGTGCAATATTGTGTTAAATGTACTATTTTACAATGTTTATATATATATATATATATTTAGATAATGTAATACTTTAAAAGAATTCACAAATATGAGTGTAATGAAATATAAAATGTACATTTTGTTTGCTTTTAGTTTTAGGATGATCAGATGTGTTCACGTTAAATTTGCCCCTGGGCAATAAATAACGGTGAAAATAGTGTTTATTATTAAATTTATAATTATGGATTGAAACTCTGTTACTCAAGGTCCGGGTAGCCGAACGGTTAGAGCGTAGGACGCTTGCCGACTAGGTACCCAAGATCAAAGGTTCGAACCCCATCATGGCATTGTATAATTGTATATGTATGTGTTAACATGTCTAATAATAATATTCGTTACAGGTATACCACAAAAGCATCAGGATAGAATAAAAGGTAAGTGTAAAATGAAGAGTGTGAGGAAGAGTGAGAGGTGAGGAAAGGAGAAGAGAGAAGAAAGAGGAGAATGAAAGAAAGAAGAAGAGAGAAGGAGGATAGGAAACAGTAGGAGACCTCCGGAGGAGGATCCTAGAGCTGAAGAGTAAGAGTAAGAGTAGAGGCTGCGGCTGTGCCAGCCTGCAGCCCTGCCCCTCCCCGCCTGACTGGGGTCTTTGGGGGCGTGGAGTAGGGCAGGACCCCAAGGGGTTGGATAAGACCCAAGAGGAATGATGAAAAGAAAAATCTATTCTTGCCCCTCCCTGAGGTGCTTTTATGTTTTATGGATACGAAACCCGTCTACACCTCCACCAAGCTACTACACCAAAAACTGTCTACACCTCCATCAAGCTACTACACGAAACCCGTCTACACCTCCACCAAGCTACTACACCAAACCTGTCTACACCTGCACCAAGCTACTACACCAAACCTGTCTACACCTCCAGCAAGCTACTACACAAAAAACTGTCTACACCTCCATCCAAGCTACTACACCAAACCTGTCTACACCTCCACCAAGCTACTACACCAAACCCGTCTACACCTCCACCAAGCTACTACACCAAAAACTGTCTACACCTCCATCCAAGCTACTACACCAAACCCGTCTACACCTCCAGCAAGCTACTACACCAAACCTGTCTACACCTCCACCAAGCTACTACACCAAACCTGTCTACACCTCCACCAAGCTACTACACCAAAAACTGTCTACACCTCCATCAAGCTACTACACCAAACCTGTCTACACCTCCATCAAGCTACTACACCAAACCTGTCTACACCTCCAGCAAGCTACTACACCAAACCTGTCTACACCTCCATCCAAGCTACTACACCAAACCTGTCTACACCTCCATCCAAGCTACTACACCAAACCTGTCTACACCTGCACCAAGCTACTACACCAAACCTGTCTACACCTCCATCCAAGCTACTCCACCAAACCCGTCTACACCTCCATCCAAGCTACTACACCAAACCTGTCTACACCTGCACCAAGCTACTACACCAAACCTGTCTACACCTCCAGCAAGCTACTACACCAAACCTGTCTACACCTCCACCCAATCTTCTATACGAAACCTGTCTACACCGCCACCAAGCTACTACACTAAATCTGTTTACACCGCCACCAAGCTACTACACTAAACCTGTCTACACCGCCACCAAACTACTGCAGCAAACCTGTCTATACCACCAACACAATCCACTCTCTATATCAATCCTGTATGTAACGCAAGCCAAGCACTTCACCACCAAACCAAGCCTGTTTGCACCGCAATCCAAGCACATAACCACTACACCAAGCCTGTCTGCGCCACACACTAAGCGCTTAACCACCACACCAACCTGTCTGCACCGCAAACCAAGTGTTAACAACCATATAAAGCCTGTCTACACCGCGAGCCAAGCGATCGCTCAGCCATTACAACAAGCCCGTCTACACCGCGAGCCATGCGATCGCTCAGCCATTACAACAAGCCTGTCTGCACTGCGAGCCAAGCTATTAACCATTACAACAAGCCTGTCTACAGTGCGAATCAAGCACTCAACCACTACAACAAGCCTATCTACACCGCGAGCGACGCGCTCAACCACTACAAGTCTGTCTACATCGCAAGCGAAGCGCTCAACCACTACAACAAGCCTCTCTACATCGCGAGCCAAGCGGTCAACCACTACAACAAGCCTCTCTACATCGCGAGCGAAGCGCTCAACCACTACAACAAGCCTGTCGACACCGCGAGCGAAGCGCTCAACCACTACAACAAGTCTGTCTAGATCGCAAGCGAAGCGCTCAACTACTACAACAAGCCTCTCTACATCGCGAGCCAAGCGGTCAACCACTACAACAAGCCTGTCGACACCGCGAGCGAAGACCTGAACCACTACAAGAAGCCTGTCTTCACCGCAATCCAAGCGCTCAACTACTACATTGAACAAGCCTGGAAATGTGAAGTGTGCAAGGCCTCTGGTTGTATTAGCCTGGAGTCCTGGAATGAGGGAGATGTGATGTGTGCAGGGTCGTTGGCTGTACCAGCCTGAAGTCCTGTCAGGTCTGCAGTGTGAATGCTTTATAAACACAGATAATTGGGGTGACAAAAATCTTGACTATTTTATTTTTTTTTAAACATAAAGCAGTAACATCATTACCGTCAATAGATAATTTGTATCAGTTAGAGTTATCCATCTTTCAAAAACCATCTCATAAACTTTATTGGAGTTATTCCTCTTTCATCGGAATCTTGAATTAGTACATGCTCTACTAAATTTATTAGTGTATACTCATGTACCAAAAATCATTTTATTATATCGAAGGATGCTAAAAGAAGTTTGTAAAATGGACAGACGGACGGACGGACAGATAGACGGTGTGCAAGCTATAAATTTCCTTCGGCGAAACCGAAAAGAAGTCGTCTGTATATCTGACCAGGGTTTTGGGGCGGGGAGTAGGGCAGAGACTGCGACTGTGCAAGCTTGCAGCCCTGCCCCTCCCCGCCTGACTGGGGTCTTTGGGGGCGTGGAGTAGGGCAGAGGCTGCGGCTGTTGTGGCCCCAGGGGGTGAGGGCAAAACTTCTCAAGTCAAGGAGATGATCGAGTTGGAAATTTAAGTAACGCAGCAGATATTGATCGACAAAACGAAAATATAGGACTAAGACATATTGCACATGGTGTCCTCCTGAGCTTGTTTCTGTCTCTCTTCTGCCCAACGTCTTCTATCTCCTTAAAAATGATCTATCAAAAAAGCAATCTACATTTAAAACTGAATCCCTGTTAAAAACATCTAATTAATCAACACCAACATGATGCCCTAGTAACTCGTGGAAACTCTGTTATAAAAATGATTGAAGGTGTTGGTCTGTCACGCAACCTGAATTGCAATCCAAATCGTTATTCAGTACACCAAACCTGTCTACACCTCCATCCAAGCTACTACACCAAACCTGTCTACACCTCCATCAAGCTACTACACCAAACCTGTCTACACCTGCACCAAGCTACTACACCAAACCTGTCTACACCTGCACCAAGCTACTACACCGCACCTTACTATACCGCCACCAAGATACTACACTAAACCTGTCTACACCTCCATCCAAGCTACTAAACCAAACCTGTCTACACCTCAACCAAGCTACTACACAAAACCTGTCTACATCTCCACCAAGCTACTACACCAAACCTGTCTACACCTCCATCCAAGCTACTACACCAAACCTGTCTACACCTCCACCAAGCTACTACACCAAACCTGTCTACACCTCCACCAAGCTACTACACCAAACCTGTCTACACCTCCACCAAGCTACTACACCAAACCTGTCTACACCTCCATCCAAGCTACTACATCAAACCTGTCTACACCTCCACCAAGCTACTACACCAAACCTGTCTACACCTCCACCAAGCTACTACATCAAACCTGTCTACACCTCCACCAAGCTACTACACCACAAGCCAAGCCAAGCGATCGGCATTACAACAAGCCTGTCTACAGTGCGAGTCAAGCGCTCAACCACTACAACAAGCCTGTCCACACCGCGAGCGAAGCGCTCAACCACTTCAAAAAGCCTGTCTACACCGCGAGTCAAGCGCTCAACCACTACAACAAGCCAGTCCACACCGCGAGCCAAGCGCTCAACCACTTCCAAAACCTGTCTACACCGCGAGCCAAGCGCTCAACCACTACAACAAGCCTGTCTGCACCGCAAGCCAAGCGATCGCCATTACAACAAGCCTGTCTACAGCGCGAGCTAAGCGCTCAACCACTACAACAAGCCTGTCCACACCGCGAGCCAAGCGCTCAACCACTACAACAAGCCTGTCTGTACCGCAAGCTAAGCTCTCAACCGCTACAACAAGCCCGTCTACATCGCGAGCCAAACGCTCAACCACTACAACAAGCTTTTCTACACTGCCAGCTAAGCCCTCAACTACTACACAAAGACTGTCTACACCGCAAGCCAAGCGCTCAACCACTACAAGTCTGTCTTCACCACAAACCAAACGCTCAACCATTACAACAAGCCTGTCTTCACCGAATTGATGCATTAATTTGGTTTAATTTGATCATTTTGATGGTAAGAAATACTACTGCAAAGAAAATTTTTCAATATTTTATGTTTTCGATTTTTTATGAATTTTTTAAGACTTTCAAGAAAAAGGGGGGTGGGATAATTGGTGTAAACATTTCACAGTTTGAACTTTTTCTTCGGAACCACTTGCTGGAATTCAATGAAACTTGGCATGCATCAAATACTCAAGGTCCCTGACAAATGTGGTCATCTTTGTCAGGATCCATGAACAGGTGGCACCACCACAGACAAAAGTAGGTCACAGAGGGTACCCTCCTTTGACAAACTTCTTATTCAGATCGGGTGCCTACAGCAACAAACCGACTGCATAGGAATGATTTAGAGGCATATGGGAAGAAGTGTTGATATTTTTGGTTCCATTCCGAAATCAAATTTTTGACGTTTTATCATTTTTATTTTGGACTTTGTTATTTTAATGCATTAAAGAGTTATTATTTTCTTTTAGTAAACATTGATGCATTCATTTGGTTTCATTTAATCATTTCTAAGGTAAGGAATGCTGGTGCGAAGGAATTTTTTCAATATCTCGATTTTTGAATTTTTATGAATTTTTTAAGACTTCCAAGAAAAGGGGAGGGGGGGGGGGGGGACAATTTTTCATATCTTCAACTTGATCTACAGAACAACTTGAAGGATTGTGATAAAACTAGGTAGGATGCAAGTACTCATAGTCCTTTTCAAAGGTTTTGTTTTTTGTGCGGATCATCCAAATTGGTTATCAGATAATGCCACCATGTCTAAAAGCAGTTCTCACAATAGTACATATACCACTTGGTAATTGAAATATGGAGAGTAGCGGTTCAAATCCAGCTGTGGTCAAAATTTCTTTTTCATTTCTTTACACATCTAAATAAGTTTTTAGATGTTTCTCAACACTCAACATATGAAATTAGGCAATTTTAAGTTAGATCTGGACAATATTTGAAACAATTGTTGTTCATGACCCAGACTTGAAATCAGTCAACAAAAGGCCCCACCTAAAGAAAATGACTAATTGTTGCCCTGAATGACTTCTTGCAGAGACAAAGGAAATGCTTAATATCAAAATCACCTGAATGGATGTGCAAAAAAGTGTTGTTTTTTATTCTGGCCTGAAATAAAATTTGACATATTTTCAACATCTGTGTTGACTTAGTCACATTAATGCAAAAATAAATGAATTCTTCCTTCATGCATGACTGATAATCTAGGTACTCAGGTGAGCGATATAGGCCCACTTGGGCCTCTTGTTTAAAATCCATCTACTTAATTTTTGGCTAGTAATTTGAAATTATCTTTTTATATCCGCTGATTTTATATCTAAATAATTATGTAAAATCAACGAAAATATTTTTCTATTAAATTTGTTATTTAAAAATTAACATTAGTATATATGCTTTTTCTAAATCCCATTAGCATAATTGTATTTGCATTACATGTTCTTGTGTTGATCTATCTGGAAAAATTTTGTTTAAACTGAAATCTATTTTACAATGTGATTTGGGAATTTCTTCCATTGGCGGATTTAGAGGGGATCACAGGGATTGCAATTCTCCCCTCACTTTTGGTTAGAAAATTTTGACCAAATAGGTCATTTTCGACCATTTTTCAGGCTGCAAACCCTCCTTTTAGGACCGAACAGTGCAAAACATTAGTCATGGCAGTCTGTAACAATCTTTCAATAATTCCTAGATTCGCCTATGCCTTCAATTTATTTCTTAATCTTCAAAGACATTGTATGTTCCAAACGAAGAATCAAAGCACAAATTAATTTAGAATATATTTACTCTAGAGGGTAGAGGGTATACAGAAATGTGACGCTTTTTCTGTCACCATATGCTAAAACCATTATCGGGTCACTTTGTTTAACTGCTGATTCCCCTTTTCCAAGTCGCAATCCCCGCAGAGATCTAGACCGTGACATCCCCTTCCTGCAAAACTCTGGAGTTCCAGTCATTTGCGTGCCCCTATTAAACAGAAACTCGCGCAGCACAGGGCTTGAAAAGTAGTTGTCATAATCGCGGATCCAGAAATTTTGTCGAGATGAGGTCCATTCCCGATAAATTTTCCGAGAGGGGGTCCGCCCATGTTTTGTGTGTAAAATTACGTATTTCACATCGAAAAAAAAAACAAGTAATTTTTGCCGAATTTCAGAGTGGGTCCAGACCTCTGGTCCATCCCTCTTGATTCGCGCATGAAGATGACGATATTTGTCTAAACAGGACTGAATTAAATCCCCCAAGAATACACAATAATTGTAGGATATTATATTATAATTAATATTACATGTATTTGAATGTATACAGTTCTTGTAGAATTTCACAGTTCTCATAATTTGTATGGAATTTGTTTATACCAATATGTTAAAATCGCTGCGATTTCGAGGAATTTCCCCCCCTCACTCTGACCTAGGGATTTATGGTGGCCCTGTCCGTTTGCTTTATTTATTTATCTATTATTGATTAATTAATTATTTTTTAAGCTAGCTACGCCACTGCCAAATTAAACGCTTGTGTTCCCATGTCTTCCTGAAAAGCGAAATTTTGTCTGCATGGGAAGTGTATTCAATGTACTATATTTAATATCTATATATAATTTCGCAAGTCTTACCTTTCTAGCAAAATCAGTTTGTGAAAATTGCATTCTGTGTATTGAAAAAAAAAATGAAATAGAAAATTAATATCTTTTTCTAAGTTGCATTTAAATGAACTGATAATTGCACATACATGTCCCTTAATAAGAGGAGTGCATTGATAGATAACCAGGCGCGTAGCTTCCATGTATGCTTGGATGATAAAGCATCCACATTAAAAAAATAATAATAAATGAATTAATTTAAAAAATAATTAGAGATATTTCTTAATGAATTAAGCACAATTTTGATGATAATTTGATCTTTATATTTTGTGGTTTAAATGCAAGGAAATAGCCTAGACAATTTCAAAATTTTCTGGAGGAGCATGCTTCTGAAACAACCCCCTCCCACTTCCCCCTTGGAAGCCTTCGGCGCTCGCTTTCATGTAACACGCCTAGCTACACCAGTGAGAAGCATCCACTTATTTTATGCCTAGCTACGCGCCTGATAACTGATAAAATTAATCAATTAAAAAAAGACGAATTAAATTTAAAGATTTATTTCTTTGTAATCAAAAATAAACTGCTAGAAAATTACGACAGCAATGCTTGAATAAATATCATTTCATTGAAAGTAATAACGAACCCATGTATTGCCGCACAGCGGCAATGTTTCCGGTGTCGGACTCTGCTAGTACAAACAACTTGATACTCCACTGACGAGACATTTTTATGGCACTTACTGCACGATATCACTTCTTTCCTAACATATATAAAAGTGTTCAGATTAAAATATGCATATAATCAAATATGATTTTACAGCAATAATACACTTCCGATCCATGTTATATTGTATTAAATATATAAATCAAAGGGAAACTGAAACGTCTTCTTTCTTTCTTTTTTTTCTTTTTCACTATATTATTTAATTGGCCTTTATAGTAACTAAGCAACGACCTATTTGTATATTTTTAACATTCACAAATTCACAATTCACGCCGTCCTCTACAATCACACGTTCTCGGATGACTGGTCAAAGCACAGTAATTCTATTTCCCATAGGGTCCCGTGTTAAATTACCAAACTTCCAGCAAGATTTACACAACATTTTACATTTTAGCTATATATAATCCATACATCAAAATGTTTGTCAGACCCTCCTCTATCAGAATTTTAACAGTTTACCATAGGTTATCCACTTTAATTTCGAGTAAATCATGCTGGAAGTGGGTTAAACCCACCCCCCCCACCCCCCCACCCCCCCCCCCCAAAAATGCCAAAATTCAAATGTAAACAACAACCAATTTTAGGTCATGAATTTTTTTACAATTAGAGAAATGAGATAAAAAAATTCAGATAAAAATTCGTGATTTTACAGCAGAATCAATCTTTATTTATAGATTGATCAAATAATTTCATCTAATCACAGCCCCTGATACAATGAAATAGTAGTCCCTCTCTCTTACATCAGCCAATCACGACTTTCGTTAATTACTGTTCCTTGGCCGATTCCGCAAGCTTGCCGGAAATGCCCAGGATTTTGACTTTCAAAGAGCCATCTCGGGTTCAGGGTCCGGCGCCATAAATTGAAAATATACTTAAGTCATAATTTTATTTCTCTGTTCATCAATGAATTTTAACTGGGATTTGGATTTTATTAAGTTTTATTCTATTGATAAATAGAATTAAACCATTCTGCATGAGAATTTATTTGAACGTATATTCTCGGTTAATGGCGCCGGACCCTGGAAGTTGCTGCTCATTTCAAGTTTTTGTGATTTCCAACTTTTTATTCAGCAATTGTTTTTTTTTTTCTCTAATGCGTTCATTTTTTTTTATTTATTTTTTTTGTTATAAGCCAACAACCTCCTGGTGGCAGGAAGGTTGGTTGTTGGTTGATTGGTGTTTTACGTCGCTTTCAACAATATTTCAGTTATATCGCGACATGGAAGCAGGAGGTTACCAACCTCTTAAACATAGTGGCGCAACCAGGGAATCGAACCCGGATCGTCGGCGCCGCAAGCCAAGCGCTTAACCACTACACCAAGCCTGTCTCTGGCAGGAAGGATTCAGCATCTCTGGCTAGTAGCATATAGGCATGAATATTAGATTACATTACTACTAAAAAGTTCTCTTACATTAAACCCCACTATGCTCTCATCTATAGTTAGATCTCTTGCCAAGTCATAAGCTGCTAGAAAAGTTATATTTAGAAGATTTATGACCGGTCGAATATTGGCATGGATCGTACCCGTCCATGCCCTCTAGGATCGTCATTGCAATTCAAAAAATTCGACATCAGCCGATAACGGTCATTGGTCAAGACAGTAGAAAATGAAAGGGTTTGGTATAGCCATGTTGATTCATTTTCCATGGCCCAATAAAATTCTATAAACAACACCCATTGACAGGTATACCCCAAGATATGGTGAAATTTGTTCTTTATGTGTTGGCTGCCACTCGTGGGTCCTTGAGTGAGGTGTTACGACACGGTCTGCATATCGGTTTGTTTCCTCAACAAGAATTTCAATAAAATATCGCCCCTCTGTGGGCACTGCAAGCTAACTGAAATACTCAATAGATTGAGCGTCATTACTAGGACTGTACTTGTCCAGTAACAGTTGCCGGACAATTTTTGAGGTTATGGGCAAAACGAATTCTGCTACGGTAGACCAAAACACATGAAGTTTGGTACAGTGTATGGTTTACTCATTATGTATAGAACATTGGCAGACTTGTGACATACCTCGTGCAGTAACCAAATAGTTTATTTTACGACTCTCCTTTTCGGCCATTTTCCCCGACTTTACTGTAATAGTTCCCGGACAATCTAGTCTACTGATAATGTAAGTGGATAAAAAGACAAGACAATGGATAAAGTCAAAGGCCAATCTTTTATACAAAACGCTTATAATGAAAAATACTGCATTATTCAACAATAATTAAAACTGATTTTAGATTCGTTGATTAAGAGCACCTTTCCCCCGCGTATGGATAATAAAAATAGGTCAGTATGTGATAGATAAAATAGAATCAAAGGCATAAAGCAAAATTTTTACCAGAAAAATCTTATTCTCCTTTTAATACAATTTATTTTCAATTTTGTATAAAGATTTTGGATGATTTCTTGCCCATTATGCCCAAACCAGCCGCAAACGTCCGGGAACTGTTATTGTCCGGGAACTGTTACAGTACCAGTACAGTATATTGGTACTGTGACTATATCGATACACCTCCCCAGTGGTATCGATACACAAGATGAGTAAAACAAGAGGCCCAAATGGGCCTATATCGCTCACCTGAGTACCTAGATTATCAGTCATGCATTAAGGAAGAAGTTATTTAGTTTTGCATTACTGTGACTAAATCAACACAAATGTTGAAAATATGTCAAATTTTATTTCACACCAGAATGAAGAACAACAGTTTTTTTTGCACATCCATTCAGGTGATTTTCATATTAAGCATTTGTTTTGTCTCTGCAAGATGTGATTCAGGGCAACAAGTTAGTCATTTTCTTTAGGTGGGGCCTTTTGTTGACGGATTTCAAGTCTGCGTCATGAACAACAATAATTTCAAATATTGTTCAGATCCAACTTTAAATGGCCCAATTTCATATGTTGAGTGTTGAGAAACATCTAAAAACTTATTTAGATGTGTAAAGAAATGAAAAAAAATTTTTGACCACAGCTGGATTTGAACCGATACTCTCCATATTTCAATTACCAAGTGCATATGTACCATTGTGAGACCTATTTTGTAGACATGGTGGCACCATCTGATGGCCAATGTGGATGAAATATATAAAATTCATAGAGGACCTATAGGACTTCATGTATATCATGTTTCATTAAAATCTTTCATGTGGTATAACAGCAGAAGTTAAAATTGCAAAGAATTGTCCCTATAAACCCTCATTTGGAAGTCTTAAAAATTTCATAGAAAATCCAAAAACTGATATATTGACAAAATTCTTTCAAAATAACATTCCTTACCATAATTATGATCAAAATAGTTCATAAGAAATCATTATTATCAATTAACTAGGAATATGACACTTTTCTGCATTAAAATCACCAGGTCCAAAAAAATGTCGAAAAATTTCTAAAATTTGATTTTGGAAGGGAACCAAAATGATAAGACTTCTTCACTCATCCCTCTAGATCATTTCTATGCATTCTGTTTGTCTCTGTATACAGCCAGTATGAAGAAGAAGATTGTTAAAGGACGGTACTCTTTTGTGACCTACATTTGACTGTGGTGGTGCCACCTGTAAGAAGGTCTGGATGAAAACGACAAAATTTGAAGGGGATCATAAGTGATTTATTTCTACCATGATTTATTAAAATACTTAGAACAGTTTTGCAGAAAAAGTTGAAAATGTGAAAAATGGCCAAACCCCCTCCCCCCTTTTTTGGAAGTCTTAAAAAGTTCATAAAAATCCAAAAATTGAGATATTGACATAATTCTTTCACCATAACATTTCTTACCATAATTATGATCAAAATAGTCCATAACAAATCATCATAATTATTAATTAACTGAAAAACATGACACAAAGAACAATTTACTCAGTATTCTTAATATTTCGGTCTCCTGGCCTTCTTCTTGTGAATTTTATTGGTATTGGTGGCTTAAGTTATGTAATATACATCATATTTCATAACCGATATATAAAAAATTACAAGTAATAAAGAAATAAGTCATAGCGTATACACTATAACATTTAGCACGGTTCCGCTAAAATAACATATATCCAATATACAGCGTTATTACAAATATAACTATAAGACATTTAAGATAATAACTATATAATACATATATTAATTAACAAAGACGTTATATATGAGGTGTCGGATAGGGTGAGAGGACAGAGGAGGTAGGGGACGAGAAAAAAAGGGGGAAGCGGAAAGGAAAATTATGTAGTAGGGGGTGGGGATCTTACACTGATTTAAAAACGACAAAAATAATCACATTAGATGTTCTCAAATAAGTGGGAGGGAGGAGGTAGGGTGGAGGGAGTGTAACATTAAGATTATATATGTAAAACAAGATAATAACTATAAAATACATATATTAATTAACTTAGGATGTAATACATAAAGTATCGGACAGGGTGAAAGGGAAGAGGTCAGTATCTTAACTGCTACATGATTTACAACACTCAATTCTGAATACTTTCAAAACGGCAGAATAAGAAGTGGAACTGCAACGTAAAATAAAAGTTATAATCCCCCTTTTTAAAATAAAAGAAAAAGAAAGAAAAAACCCTCTTCTTCCTTCTCAGAAAAAAACAGAAAAAAAAAATGAATCGGGATCGTCATTCATAATAACTTTAAACGACATGCATGTGTGTTTGATTGTAAACAGCTGAACAGGACGGTGTGTTATACGGTTGTATGCCATGCTACCAATCAGTTATTGCTACTGACAACATGAAGTATGTATAACATTGTAATATTTTGCTATTACAATGTTCGGTTTTACTTTGTAAAAATGTAAAAGCAGATTTTTAATTTAAATTTCTGTCCCTATATACTCGCCCATAACCCGCTTATAAATATAAAATATCATTGTAGATCTATATTGTATGGTCTCTAATTACAGCAAAATACGCAAGTAACTGGTGTCACATGATTATGGCACTAACAACAATGTACCACAGTGAAAATTCACGGACACAGAATACCGCACGATTTAGAGCGCGGCTGCTGGTCTGGGACACACAAATATTATTTTAAGTTGAGCATTCGACTTGATATCTCAAGCGCTTTACTGAGTATCTTGACGACTTGAGTGCTCGACCTTTTATCTTGAACACTCAGCTTAGTATCTTGAGTGCCCGACTTAATATCTTGAGTGCTTGACTTAGGATTTCCAGCTGTCAAGGTAGTATCTCCAGAGTTCGACTTAGTATCTGGAGCGATTTGGTACATTGTATCTTGACTTGAGTGTTGAAGTAAAAAGAGGTCATTAAGCAACCAGGCGACTGTGGCCAGACTTATTAACTGAATTATTTAGGGGTCTACACTGTTGACCTTTCTACATAACAATAAATAAATGCAGTGTGTGAAACTGGGATTATTGATGGGATAGCCCAGGGGGCAATCCCAAATGAAATACGAATAGCCCCATTAAAATTGGGATAGCCCAGATGTCATTTGTTAGGTATGATTGAACAAACAACATTACAAAATTCAAATAAGGATTTAATTCTCATATTCCATTTCAAATTCAATTTCCATTTCTTGCAAGTTTTTACAATTTTCTTTGTAACTCTGTTCATCATCTGTGCTGTCACTGTCACTTTGGCCTTATCAAGGTCACATAACCATGTATAATCTTTAAAAGATTTTGCAATTGCATGTGCATTTCAAACAGGCAATGACAATCTAAAGTAGTTTGCTTCATTTAACTGTCACAAGGCTTTAGCAGCCTCAGATTGTGCAATGTTTTTCAAGTTCAATTTTGCCTTAAACGCATCTGCATGCATAGATGAAGTGTCATGCTTTTTAATGGAAACCAAACTAAAATTCGAATATCCAGTAAGCCAAATTTGGTTACCGGGATGTAAATAGCCCGATCGTTTACCCCAAAACTCTATACATATAGTACAAGACATTTTTGTGTTTTCAAATTTTAGCCAGTCACGTCCGATTTTCCAATGCGATTTGAATTCACGCACTCTTCTTCATACTTTTTTTTACTTTTCTGTTTTTTCTTCTTCCATTGTTGTTTTACGTTTCAGTTTCATAAAGGGCCTTGCTCCCTCAAAAAATTTCAAAGGTAACATGACCGCTACTTGATACGATGTAAATTGTGCGATGTTATTCATACGCTTACCTTTATAATTGACACTGCATGCTTTAAAAAAACATTTGAGTGATACAGAAAGCTGTCTCATTCAAACGTTTTTGCTAAATATGCTGCGTCAAGTACAGACAAGCCTATGAATGAAATGGCTTTGAAAAACGGGATAGCCCAGTCGGACGCGGTCACTTCGATCCGACGAGTTTTGGGATAGCCACGGGCGGCGGGCTACCGCTAATTTCGCACACTGTAAATGTAAGCATATATACAATTCAAAGGCTTCAAGTTAGAGTGTTTCAGTGGCATTTTTATAAAAGAGATTAATAATACCGTCTAAGGACAACTTCATCAGAGACCACCTTAGACTATCATGATAATTTTGCTTTAATGACTAAATCTTCTATAGATTTGTGCTTACCTAAAGCTAATATAGGTTCTAATTTAAATACGTGTTTTGCATTTTTCATCCAAGTATATGTTATTCCAATACTACCATTGCAAGAGAGTAACGGTCCTTTTTTTTTGGTTTGTTAATAAATCATATATTAAATAAAGCATATAAACACAATATTTATTCATTTCATAAAAATTAATATTCATAATTGGGTGGTAATGAAACTACATGAGAGGAGAATCCAACAGATCTTACGATAATTGCAGTCTTACAATTAGTATATGTGCAATAGTGTTTACGGGCTGCTAGCTATATGTATATACATGTAGCTACTGAACGTATTGAACATTGCTCAGCAAATGTAAGTGGATTCACTTTTCTGTAAGGTTTGTAATTAGCCACCCAGAAGGGCTATTTCACATAACTGTATACAAATTGTAAGACTGCAGTTATTTTGAAAAGGTGTATTATGTTGTATATTATATACAATTATATATGTATATATTAAAATTATATATAATTATATATACATGGACATGTCAATTAAAATAAAAAATGAAAATAAAAACCAAACAAAAAAAAAAAGAAAAGGCATAGACAGTTCTAATTGACATTTTGCAGGTTGGGTATAACCTCTCATTTGAGAGATACGTAATGTATTACTCCAACTAGTAACTACCTCTGCCTTTGGTTGGCGAATTCATAACTATTCCCGCAAAATGATGTCAGAGAAAATCAATTTTTGTATCACGAAGTGTTACACTGTTATGGACCCGGGTCATGGGCGCTGCCATATTGGGATTCACCCCTTTACTCATGTATTCCTACACTCAGTGAAATAGGTCCATGATTATGTGCATTAAATTTGCAAATATTCATGAACATTTGATACTTCTGGTATGCTAATAACTACATATTCAGCAAATTATTTAGGAAGATGTATGGAAAGTCTATACCAGAGCTGAACAAACACAATGATTATTTTTGAAACTAGCTGGCATGGAACCTATGTTTTCATTCAGTCGTTGATTACTACGCACTGATCGCACATTTTCGGGTCTTTCCGTCAGCCCTTGCCAACCACAATAACAACATGCTTTTGATGACGTTATGCCGAAAAATTGATATTTTACTTGATTAAATTGGGACAGCAGACTGTATAAGTTATTTTTTGCCTTTCCGTATTGTAAACATTCTGCGTAAGTTTCACCAGAGCTGGGTGTAAACGTGAAATTGCCCCCCCCAAACTCCACGTTGCTAAGGGACAAATAGCGTCATGCATAAAATTCTTCCGAGAAACGAATTGATATTTAGTGCAACGACATAAGAAGTTTCTTCGGTTTCATATTCTTAAAATTCCACGATTAAATTATTAATCACAAATTGATTCATACATGAGTGACTTGACATCGCATCGTAAACAGCTGAACAGGCAAATTTGCTCCGGCGCGGCGAGATGAAATAACATGATGGAAAGCATGTTGCACGGTGGTACGCATGCATGTTATGTACGTTGTGAGTTTTGTTGGTTTAACTTGATTGTAATAATTGTGCACGTGAATGGTAGAACTTGCAAATTGTCCTTGATATGAGATTTAAGATGGACGTTAAGAGCAGTGAACGAAGTTGGTTCAGACAGAATTTTTGATAGTTGGAGTCAGAGGCAATGTGGACAAAGAGTAGGTATAATGATTTATTATGTATTAATAAATTTGCGGACGGTATATCGTGGTTATACATGTTTGAACGCTAATGTGTGGACCAATCAGAATTATCAAAACAAAACAAGTGAATTAGAATGTCTTTTTAACATCACTTTTTGTCCCCTGCTTTTGTGAAAGCAAGGGGACATTACATCACATAATACTCATTCCTCCAACTGTCAGTCTGTCACAAAAAACTTTAACCTGGGCTATATCTTTTGATCCAGTAGGGGTACATCTTCACATGTAGATTCCTTGTGATGAGACTTTTCATTTAAGATAATTACTTTTGACATCTTAGAATTCTTTGAATTCACTTGTTTATCTTGACAGTTGTATATCCTCAGGAACACCCTCATCTGATTACAACCCCCTCCGAATTACAAACATGGATTCACCATATCTTCTCTGTCTTTGTACAATCCACAGCAAATGATCTGAGCAAGGACAGTTTTAGATCACCTTCACATAGTTTTTTATGATCTTGTGCTATAGGCCTGACATCCGCAACTGGAAAACTCAGTTTTGGACAAACTACAAATGCTACAAGTAGCAAACATCTTGGGATATCACTTGATGGCATGCTTTGGATGCTGCATGTGACAATTTCTTCGGTTTGACTGGCATAGTTAGCCTTTTAGTGTACCTCGATTCTGGACAAGCTACATGCAAATACCAAACTTACACTAATTAATTATTCATCTTGCAGACTCGAAAACATCTTTCAAGCTGTAACTGACATACTTTTTGACACCCGCTTTTTGTGAAAGTGTGGGGACATGAAATCTTATTTGTCCATCCGTCTCTGTCTGTCTGTCACAAAAACTTTAACCTTGGTCATAACATAGGGCCATTATATCTGGCATGTTTGTGCCTAGTTGCAATACCTTTCCTGTATCTGTAGACATGCACAACAATGACAATGTCACAGATCACTGTACCCCTACTGTTAGAGCGTCAAAAGCAGGGGACCACAATTCTCTGAATTTGCTTGTTTCATTTGAGTCATTTTGGTATCCTGTTTTGGGCACATTAGTATCACAGTTATGGACAGTACAAGTACCAAAGTTGCACAAATGATTCATCTATGGGATGCACACTAGAGTACCTGGTTCGATTGCTTCATGTGACAGTGTTCTACTTCAGCGATTTGGTTAACCTGTTGGGGGTACCTCAGTTTGCGACAAACTAGAAAAAATAAAAGCCTTCTGACTTGGCCGTATGCCAAGCCACCTCGACTAAACAGTGTGTGAAAATGGTTCATCTTGGGATGCTGACTTGAATGCAAGCTTTGTATAACTATTCCCACTTCAATTTTGTTTCATTAAAAGAAAATTGATTAAAATAACTCAATAATGATTCAAGTGTCATTTTGAATTTGTGCTGTTAATTGTGAGAATGAAACTAGTCCTGAATTAAGGGGGTAGTCTGGTGAAGTAGTGAGAAGAATTAAAATCTACAACTGGCTATTTCATGCATATTCTATAAGAACAGATAGAAGTAGATTAAATAATAAAAAAAAATGTATCATGTTATGGAGCAAATTATTGTACTAGAATCAATGCAGATTAACACTGTGTCATGTCTGTTTAATAGAGAAATGTCATTTTAGAGCAGTTTATACTTTTTTTTTTGTTCACAAATATGACACAGAAAAGTATGGGTTTTTTATTTTGGTAGATAAACTAATGAATTTATACTGATTGATTGAAAAAATAACTAGGATTAGGGAAAGCTCTGACAACTTACGAAGCCTTTCATAGTGGCTATAGAAACTAAACAAACCTACTAAAATGATGACAATTTCACAAGAAGTACACTTATTTGAAAATTTCTGAAATCTTCATCACTGTGATGTTACACTGTAATGTGCAATGGTCTGTCATAAGTCAAAACAACATAAAATTACAATAGGTAATGGAACATTTTACAAAGAAATTTGGTAGATATTACACACAACCCCCCCCCTCCCATTTTGCTATCACCTCATTTGTGTGTAATATATATTGAATGAAATATTTCCTTTTCATGATTAAGAAAGGAATTGATTTGTATACATATAAGCTTCAAATGACATTTCAAATTAAAACTATATTTAGATTTGATATAATCAAAATATATAAACACATTAATGCCCTCCCCCCTTTTAGGACGATGGAGGCTATTTGGAAAACAAGTACATATATTTCCTTGAAAAATCTGCCTTTGTGGCACATATATAACTACTTCAATGAATATGTCGGTAACAGCATCGCAGTATTATTTAAAAGTTTAAAATATCTTCTTTTTAATGATAAGTAAATCATGCCTCTACTGTGGACAAGTCCGAAGATATAATGGCTCAAAGACACCATACTTTTCAACAGACAGTATATACAGCAGGAGCGACGACATCACATCATTAAGATGTAACGTTTCAATGACATCATCCTCTACTGCATGACGTAAATCTGCAGCCCTTTTCAAATATGTTAGCACTCTGAGGGTTAAAAATAAAAACCCTCTCTTGTTCATTAAATTTAGGTTTGATTGTTTCAAGATAATTAAATATACTGGCCTTCGCTTTTAGTTGACTATCTTGTGCTTTTTTGGGGTGGGGGGTTAAAATATTTTACTTTTCCCGTTTCGTATTTGCCGGCATAGAGATCTATATCAGCATTGTCGATTGCTAGAGCAACGGAAACCGGTATGTCGTAAACAAGTTTTGGTGAATAGAATAACTCTAAAAACGGTTTTTTTCAATATCACATGATAATTTACAAACACATGCATAATAGACAAATTATTGAATATTACTTCTGTATTTTCTATCACGACTAAAAATGTTACATCATCGTGACAGTACGAGTTACCTCCCGTTGGGCAGATTACCTTTAGGCGTAAATCGCTCACCAGACTAAGTCCTTGATACTATTGATAAAATGATTTCCTCTTGATCTTCATATGAGTGTTACTCAGGACCTTCAGTCCTTTGATTATATGCCTGTCATAGACAGTTGTTTTATTTTTGTTTGTTTGTTTGATTATTGTTTTACGTCACTCCACGATTATTTCACGTATATGGTGACGGCATCTGCCTGATGCATTGCATACAAATTTAGACCTTTGCAACGGACCCACCCGAAGCAGTGAGGGATCTTTTACGTGCCACGCCTACCGTGACACGGGACCTCGGTTTTTACTGTCTCATCCGAAAGACAGAACACCGGTGTGCCCCGGGCGGGAGTCGAACCCGCGACCTCTCGATCATGAGCCGAGCACCTTATCCACTAGGACACACCGGCTTAACAGTTGTTTTAAGTATGGCATTGTGGGTATGTAGGTCCATGGGTCTGTGGGTTTTCAGTACTTAAATACTGCTGTTGTCTGTCCATCTCTCCCACCTATCTTGTCTTTGCAACTCTTCCTAAACCCTAGGGGGATTTAGATGAAACTTGGTACAATGAAAGAACATCATATGAAGATGTGCATATTGCAAGGAGAATGCTGTCCCAAAAAGATTACAGGAGTTGTGGTCCTTGGACTTTGGTTTTACTAAAATATATTGTCTTTGCAACTCCCCCTAAACCATCTGGGTATTTTGATCAACTTGGTACCAAGAAAGAACACTTTCTGAAGATGTGCATTTTGGAAGGGGAATGTTGGCCCAAACAATTACAAGAGTCAAGGCCCTTGGACTTTGAGTTTCTTAGATTTTTCCATGCAAAATATCTTGTCTTCTCAACTCCTCCTAAACCTAGTGGAGGATTTTGATGAAACATGTTACAAAGAAAGAACACCATATGGAGATGTGCTCACTGGATGGAGAATGTTGTCCAAAACAAATTACAGTAGTTATGACCCTTGGACTTAGATATTCCCATGCAATATACCTTGCCTTTGCAACTTCTCCTAAATCTTTCGGTAGATTTTGATGAAGTGTGGTGCAAAGAAAGAGCACCATATGAAGATGTGCATATTGGAAGGGGAATGCTGTAAGTTGTAAAACAAATTTACAGGAGTGATGACCGTTGGACTTAGATTTTTCCATGCAGAATCCCTTGCCTTCGCAACTCCTCCTGAACCCTTTAATGGATTTTATTGACATTTGATACAAAAAAACATCACAATATGAAGATGTGCATATTGAACAGGGATTTTTACATCTCAATATATAATACAAATGTAGTCGGTGAATTTATAAGAGGAGTAGGGGTGTCAACATGGGAAATGATGGATGTGCAAAGAAAATCAGTTAATCTACAAACAATTGAAGAAGTAAAGTGAACTGAATGTACATTGTATTTTAAGAGTGTCTAAGGTAATCTACATTTACCACAATTAGTTTACTAATTAGATATTTATTTTTAGTTTGTATGACACATAGGATAATAAAGTGTGGGCGTTTTACATACACATGTATATGAATGTGCTGTTTAATGATGCCTTACTTTTTTATAACTGATTTATCCTGATTACAAAGTGCGTATAGTTTACACATCATAGAGCCAGTTTAACTGTAATGGCATGAATAAAATTGTCTTAATTCCTGTATTCAAACCTGTTCTTGTGGTTGTTTTTAATTTCTCAGATTGGATGTTAATGATGTTGTTGATGAATATTTCATCCAAGAGGGTGTTTGCCATATTCCATATTTACCCCTGCTTCACTATACCGTCATTTTACTGTTTAAGTTCCATTATGCTGATTGATAACTCTTTGCTTTCCAGACGAGGTTCCATCATTCCAGTTAAAGTACTCATCTGATAGAAGCCACAAAGTTGAACAGACATCATGCTAAATTACTGTAGACTTCGAAGTGTAACACTTACACGGAATATTGTATCAAACAGAAAAGATACATCAGCTTTTTCTCCTGGTACACATGGAGTCCAATATCTATGTTGTTTTCAAGGGCAATCAATTTCAACATTGAATGTTCTTTTTGGCAAAAAGAGGAAAGAAAGGCAGAAGGTTAAACTCCTACAGAAACTCCTCCCTGATAAAAGTAAAAGAGGAATAAAAGTAGCCAATTTAAAAGAGCAGAATACTGCCAAACAGCAAAACAAGACAAATCAAGGGAGAAAAACAAATAAGTTCTTTAATGTGATATTTACTGAAATGAAAAAAGAAATTGAAACACAAAATAGAGATGATACTATTGTTAATGAGCAGAGAAGCGATAAAAAGTCCGGTAAATTCCTAGAAACAATGGTTGCTGAACTGAATAAAGAAATTGAAACGGATCATAGTAAAGGCTGGAAAGGCGATGAACAGAAAGGAGATCTGTACTGCAGAAAATCTATGCATTTAAATAAAAATATGCATAAAACAAGTGAAAATAAGCTCAAAAGATTAATGCATAAGAAGGAAATAATGTATCATGTGAGGAGAGATTTGGGCTTAAAAAGTATTTATGAAAATATTTTGAAACAAGATGGACAAGAGATACATTTGGCTGATTGTGACAAAAAGAGAGTCATCAAGCTGTATGAGGATGCTTCAGAAAGGAAACAATTGCCACCATACAGTGCCTATGTGGAGAGTGTAGATAATTGCTTAAAATGGGTGAAAAGTTGTAAAAGTAATGCCAAGGGTGTGAATATAGGACAAATGTATGATGCAGTATTTAAAAAAAAATCCAAACACACAAGGTTATTGAAGAATTTGTCAGTTGTTTTCAAATATTTTGGCCGAAGACATTACAGTGCTGATTCAAGTGATATGGGTACAACTGCAAGAGGGCAAGACCAGGTGAGAATATACAATTAAACACATAATCACATATACCATAATGGTTAGGATCCACAAGACGGCAAGAACAGGTGAGAACATACAATTAGACCCATATACCATAATGGTTAGGATCCACAAAACAGTAAGAACAGGTGATAACATACAATTAAACACATATACCATAAAGGTAAGGATCCACAAAACAGTTAGAACAGGTGAGAATATACAATTAAACACATATACCCGGTACCGTAAAGGTTAGGGTCCACAAGACAGTAAGAACAGGTGAGAATATACAATTAAACACATATACCATAATGGTTAGGATCTACAAGACAGTAAGAACAGGTGAGAATATACAATTAAACACATATACCATAATTGTTAGGATCCACAAGACAGTAAGAACAGGTGAGAATATACAATTAAACACATATACCATAATGGTTAGGATCCACAAGACAGTAAGAACAGGTGAGAATATACAATTAAACACATATACCATAATGGTTAGGATCCACAAAACAGTAAGAACAGGTGAGTATATACAATTAAACACATATACCATAATGGTTAGGATCCACAAAACAGTAAGAACAGGTGATAACATACAATTAAACACATATACCATAAAGGTAAGGATCCACAAAACAGTAAGAACAGGTGAGAATATACAATTAAACACATATACCATAATGGTTAGGATCCACAAAACAGTAAGAACAGGTGAGAATATACAATTAAACACATATACCATAATGGTTAGGATCCACAAAACAGTAAGAACAGGTGAGAATATACAATTAAACACATATACCTTAAAGGTTAGGATCCACAAGAAGGCAAGACCTGCAGAGAATACACAATTCTACAGGTATGCAATAATTCCTTAAACCTGCAAGAACAGGTGAGAATACAGAAGGTATTTTTTCTTCAAATCAGATCTGTTATAGGGACCCTTCCCAATGGAAATTTCTTTGATTTTTTTTCAAAGTTTGTCTAAATTTTTCCCAAACATTGATCTTTTAGCATTATACAAGTGGGACAAAAAATTCTCAAATGAAAAGGTACGGGCACCATTGAAAAAATAAAAAACCCACTGGATTATACAATTATACAGGTGTAATAATTCTAAATTTAAACTATTTATTTTACAACGATTAAGAAACAAGTTAACAACTTATATAAATCTTGCTCGTTGGCACGGATCTTGACGTACCGGGGGGTAAGGGTGTCGTTTGTGTGAGAGGAAACCGGAGTACCCGGAGAAAACCCACGAAGCCAGGTTGGTGACAGCCCGACCATCTCGCGTACCACACTGGGAATCAAACAAGGGTGGCATTGGTGAGAAGCCAGCGCACTACCTGGTATAGTATAATGGTTATACCTTCAAAACATAATGGGAACGGCCAGAAAACAGTATTATCAGGTAAGAATATAGTTATACATTTATAGTATAATGAATAAGATAGCAAGGCCAGATGAGACACTAAGAATGTACAATTTTGGTGAGAATACAGGTGAGAATATTAAATACATGTAATTATCTGTTTTTCACCACCAGGTGAGAATATTTAATGGTGTATCTTACCACAGGTGAGAATATTTAATGATGTTTCTTACCACCAGGTGAGAGTATTTAATGATGTTTCTTACCACCAGGTGAGAATATTTAATGATTATCTGTTTCTCAACACCAGGTGAGAGTATTTAATAATCATATGTTGCCCTCATGTTGTTATTAGTTTCGATAGATTTGAACTGGGTCGGAAAAAAAAGGCCTTATGTTGGCTTTACAAAATGATGCTTGAATCATAAACTGAAAATGCTTTCAGTCGCAATACGGCTAGCTTATCGATGCATTTTATCAGTTTATCTATGCATTTTATCAGTTTATCGATGCATTTTATCGCATACCCTTCAGTATGATATTTATCCAGCATTGGTGAATCACTGCACCCTTAGTGAGTAACAATGCAAAACAATGAGGTAATTTTTGCTGAGGAAAAATTACACAAAGTTTACATAGATTAGAAAAATATTGTGATATTATATCATGAACTTTGTAACGCAGTACATCTTAATTATGTCATTACTAACACTTCTCTCTCCAAAACTAGTTGGAGCCATAAGTTTGATCTTCACAACATCAAGATTTTGCATCTTGCTCAGATGAGAAAATTTTGACATTAAGAAGATGCAAAAGTTGTAGACGAATTTGATCAGAAACATAGTCAGGTGCAATTTGCAAAAGTACTGTTGTACTTTTTATTTAAGGAATGAATCTAATTTATTTCCTTGGATGGAGGCATACCACGAAAAAAAAAAGACGGAAAACTGCATCATTGCGTGTAGCCCATGATGCATAAGTTTTTCGTCCTTTTTTTCGTGGTAACGAAAAAAAAAAATTAGATTCATTCTTTATCATTTAATTCCTTTCAATCATGATTTATATTCTCAGAAATTGGTATGTTATGTTTCTCAACATCTGTAAATTTGTGCCATAGTAGTGTGAATGTTGACGTCACAGTTAAGAAAATGCAGGAAATTACATCGTTAGAGAAACATTTTTGTGGATGAGATATACCACAAAGTTTTAAACCAATCAAAATGTGTGTTAGATGTAAAATTAAATGATTTAGCTTGCCTGACGAAAGTCTGGAGAGCTAATGTCATTTCGACATTGATATCCGTAGACAAAACTTGAATATTGGCATTCTCTTTTGAACCACAAGGGAGAGCATTTTGATATTTGATAGTCATGACTCTTGACCTAGTGACCTTATTCTTGGACTTTGACCTTCTTTTCAAAAATTTTAATTTGGCTTATATGTTTGTTGAACATCAATGGCTTTCAAATTTCACTAACGCTCTTATTTAGATCATGACTTTTGACGCAGTAACTTTGACCTTAGACTTCGACCTACTTTTCTTAAACATTAGTCTTTCCTATTTTGCCTATCTTTTGAACTATAAGAAATAGGGCTTTTATCAGAACTTTTGTTTAAGATCATGAGTTTTGACCTAGAAACCTTGACCTTGGACCTTGGACATCTTATTTTTTAGAAATTAACTTGGCCGATGATTTTTAACCAAAAAAAAATAGCGTTTTGATATTTTACATTCATATTCCTCAAGACTGGAACTTATATTAATGGTCATGGCTTTTGTCCTGGTGATTTTGACCATGAACGTTTACTTACTTATTTCTCATATAATTTCCTCATGTTCAAAGCTAAATCATTTGGTACCATGGCTTATGACCATGACCTTGGACTTGGATCTACATTTCAAAACTTTACACCTCTCTTTCTTTTGAACTGTAAGAGACGGGGCTTTCATATTTTTCATATAATTTCCTCAGGATCATAGCTTTCATTTGGTACCATAGCTTGTGACCTTGAATTTTGATTGGACCTATTTTTCCTAAACTTTAACCTGAGTTCTAATTGAATTGTAAGAGATTGGGCTTATATATATTTCTTACATAAATTCCACATACATGTACTTTCTTTTCTTGAATAATATAGATGTTGATGGTTTTGATTGTAGAAACTGTTGAATCCTGAAGAATTAGTCGATTCTGAAGAGATTATGGAAAGGGGTATGTCAAGGTTAACTGACGAGGAGATAGAAGATTTTTATGAGGAATCAGAGGAAATTCAGGAGATCTCAACGTGGAAGGCACCGATTGATTTAACTCGTAGGTATATCGGTCGTGATTAGAAAACAGCATTTTTTCCTACTGATTCCGGCTGTAACCATGACTCTTGGTTGCCCAAAATGTATTTGGATATACCCACTGTTAGGGATCATCAGTGCGTGTCTTTTTTAATCCTTCACTGTGGCTGAGGGAACTTATGCATTGCCCTGGAGCTCCCTGTACCTAGGGATTACACGACTATGTTTAAGAGAATGGTTACTTCCTGCCTCCTTGTCGTGATATAACTGAAAAATTGTTGATCGCAATGTAAAACACCAATAAATCAAACCACCACCCTGTACCTAGACTCTCATGACTAAGGGCCGTGTTTATGCCCATTCTGTTGAGTAGGAGAGCCTCCTGGTCTACTGGTAGGTGGTCTGCAGTTAACCTAACAGGAATTAGGTCACCTTCACCTGTTATTAACAGTAATTAGGTCACCTTCACCTGTAATTAATAGTAATTAGGTCACCTTCACCTGTTATTAACAGTAATTAGGTCACCTTCACCTGTTATTCACAGTAATTAGGCCACCTTCACCTGTAATTCACAGTAATTAGGCCACCTTCACCTGTAATTAATTAACAGTAATTAGGTCACCTTCACCTGTTATTAACAGTTAGTAATACTAGCAGGCAAAACATTGAGACATATGATAACTATGGTGATAGAAACGAGCAATAAGGCCAAGCCTTTGTACATTAAAGGAGGAGTAAAGGTACAGGTCATGTCAAATGCATAGTTTAGCAGCTACAGTTGGACCTGTCTTAAGTTACAAGCAAAGGGAAAATAGAGATGTGGCCATTTTACACAGTCTCTTATCACAGGTTGATTAGTAGTACGGAATAGAAATAAGTGGTTGTTTAAGACAGGGTGGTCTTTACAACAGGTTGGACTGTATTTGACAGTTGATCACAGTTTTTAGTCCCCCACCGGTAAAACTAGAGGGGACTATAGGTTTCCACTCTGTGTGTCTGGCTGTCTGAGACACTGGGTTTTCTGGACTGTTTTTTTTGCAGTCATTGAAGTTATTGACTTAAAATTTGGTATGTTGCTTTTAATCAATGAGATACAGATCAAGTCTGAGTATGATCTTGATTGAGCTATTTTTGGAAGCTTTATGGCCTTTAGGCTAAATAAATTTATGGTTCCAAACCAGTGAGGGCCATGTATTGGTTCATCAGCATTCAATATGCTGTTTTAAATAGAATATCGGTTCTTAACATTTCAAGCATCAATTACATTTTCTTCATTGCACGGCACTGCATTCTTATTACAGGAGGCACGACAGGTGTGTTTGATTTAGATCAGATGGTAGTGTTGCTAAGAGACCAGAGAGCTATGGATGTCTGCGTCATCAAGATGCCGGCATACTCTCAGATGGCAGATTATATGGTTATCGCTACGTGCAAGTCGAGAAGACAGTTATCAGGTCTCATGGATACCATCCATGTATTGGTAAGATCAAAACTTCGAGGGGACAGATATATATGATTTTGACATTTCAAGTTTATTCTTAACAAAGGCATTGAGTAATATCGTTCATTCCTTTACATCTCTTGTTAGTGGTGTACCCCTCATGTCTATTAGAATGCTTAACTTTGCACATTAATTTACGTTGAAAATATAAAATTGTGAAGTATGATGGAAGTACATAAATATAGTACATCTTTGGTCCAGATTGCCATATTTTGAGCCTTAATTTTTTCATGTTTTCTCTTTCCTTCATTCAGAATGCACACCTGTAGCTTTGGCCTCATTTTAGCCTCTATTTTAGTTCTGTATGTATAAGAAGTGCAGCTGTGCGACTTTTTACTGTAAATAATTTTCTAATCATGAGGACTTCATGAAATTTTCGCATAAAGTTGTAAGTATAAGTGAGTATATAATGAAAGTCCTTGCTCCCCTTGATTTCACTACTGATATAACAGGTATACTGCTTCTGGTGAAAATTATATCTTTCGAATATAGTTCAAAACTTGACCCTCACAAAAATGAAATCATACAAAATTATATCTTTGGAATATATATGAAACAAGACCTTCGTAAAATTAAATTCGCACAAAATTATGTCTCTGGAATAAATATCAAAGCAAGAGTCTCACAAAAATAAAATGACACAAAATGTTTTCTTTCGAATATACAGTTGAAACTCATTATGTCGAAGTTGACAGGACCAGAGCAAATATTTTGACTTATCCGGAATTCAAGATAAACATCAGCTGTTTATGTAACCATTTTCCATCTTTCATATTAACATATGAATATACATGCATTGTTTTACCTGTTATTTTATATTTTAGTCTGTGTAATGCATCATTCTATCAACTAAATTCTAATACTATCCGTCAATTTAATTACAAGCCGATAAATAAAAATTGAAAAATCGTATTTTCAGCTCTTTATACTTTTAATTCATTTTTGAATAATTTACAAGCTGCTAAAATGATACTGACCTATAATCTGTCCAAAATGAAGATGTTTTTACTAATGAGATTAACATATATTATGATAACAAGTGCTGATGCAATCCAATTATCTAATCATCGTCGATCGAGGTGAAATAGCTTCACGGTCAAACAGTCAGCCATTACCGTACACCCCACTGGGAGAATTTGTTGTTCGAATTTCTTCTACTTTTACTGTTGTGTTAATCAATATATTTTTTTCAAACATCGACACTTCGAGATAACGAGTGTAAAATATATAGAAAATGGAGTTTTGGGACTGTGGAATGCCTTTGACAAAAGCAGAATTTCGACTTTACTGACTTTGACTTAATCGAAGTAAAATCGTATAGAAATTAAAGAAGAAAATTTGGGACTTGAAATTGACTTTGAGATAAATGAAATATTGACTTCGGCGACTTTGAGATAACAAATGTCAACTGTATATCAAAGCAAGACCCTCACAAAAATAAAATCACAGAAACTGAAGTGTTTTACAATGAAGTCAGTTGATGAAGTGTTCAGTAAAAGCTTATTTTACAGTACAAGAAAAAGAAGAACAAATCTGACCCTTTTGCACTATTTGAGAGTAAGGAAAGTGACTGGATGACTGTGGATTTAGGTAGGTATTCAGAATTTTTTATTGAACCAGGGCAAAATTTTGTCCCTGTCTTTTGTGATGGGTTCATTAGGATCTTAACCTGATAGTATCTCTAACCTCAAATCGACACCAGAAATAGTATGGAGAATGCATCTTATTTTTCTCTCATTACTAACACTGAAGTAGAAATTGCTATTACGAAAATTCAAATACATGTACATGTAGTCTGTGATTATTTATTTAAGAATGCATGTACTATGATAAAATGATGTACTCAAAACAATGTATACATGGAGACTACACGATTACAATTCTGTGTAAGAATACACATTATGTATCTGTTGAATATGGAGGAGTAGTTAAGATTGAGCAATTTTAGCCAGATGGCACTGCACATCTTTTTACCATCGGTGATGGTTTTTGTGATCAGTTTTTATATTGGATCAGCTATAAATATTAAAATTCTGCTAGATCATGTGTTTCAATACTTCAAGATATGGTTTAGTTCTATTAGTCTGTTGTCCAATTGTGCACGAATGTTTTGTTTGCAGACTTACAGGGTCTGAGGTACATTTTGCACTAAAAGTTTAAAACATTATTTCATTTTTAAACTGAGACCAATATTGGTAAATGACACCCATCTACCTTGCCTGGCTCAATCACAATCTGGTTTAATTTAAATCAGTAGTAGAAATTTTCTCTTCCTACCAATCATTAAACCATTTTACTATTAGGTCATTATTTCCAGTGTGATTCAATGAGGCTCCTGTTTTGTGCTCCAGCCATTGTTTCCATTGTGATTCAATGAGGCTCCTGTTTTGTGCTCCAGCCATTGTTTCCATTGTGATTCAATGAGGCTCCTGTTTTGTGCTCCAGCCATTGTTTCCATTGTGATTCAATGAGGCTCCTGTTTTGTGCTCCAGCCATTGTTACCAATGTGATTCAATGAGGCTCCTGTTTTGTGCTCCAGCCATTGTTTCCAATGTGATTCAATGAGGCTCCTGTTTTGTGCTCCGGCCATTGTTTCCATTGTGATTCAGTGAGGCTCCTGTTTTGTGCTCCAGCCATTGTTTCCAATGTGATTCAATGAGGCTCCTGTTTTGTGCTCCAGCCATTGTTTCCATTGTGATTCAATGAGGCTCCTGTTTTGTGCTCCAGCCATTGTTTCCATTGTGATTCAATGAGGCTCCTGTTTTGTGCTCCAGCCATTGTTTCCAATGTGATTCAATGAGGCCAGTGTTTTGTGCTCCAGCCATTGTTTCCAATGTGATTCAATGAGGCCCCTGTTTTGTGCTCCAGCCATTGTTTCCATTGTGATTCAATGAGGCTCCTGTTTTGTGCTCCAGCCATTGTTTCCAATGTGATTCAATGAGGCCAGTGTTTTGTGCTCCATCCATTGTTTCCATTGTGATTCAATGAGGCCCCTGTTTTGTGCTCCAGCCATTGTTTCCATTGTGATTCAATGAGGCTCCTGTTTTGTGCTCCAGCCATTGTTTCCATTGTGATTCAATGAGGCTCCTGTTTTGTGCTCCAGCCATTGTTTCCAATGTGATTCAATGAGGCCAGTGTTTTGTGCTCCATCCATTGTTTCCATTGTGATTCAATGAGGCTCCTGTTTTGTGCTCCAGCCATTGTTTCGAATGTGATTCAATGAGGCTCCTGTTTTGTGCTCCAGCCATTGTTTCCATTGTGATTCAGTGAGGCTCCTGTTTTGTGCTCCAGCCATTGTTTCCATTGTGATTCAATGAGGCTCCTGTTTTGTGCTCCAGCCATTGTTTCCAATGTGATTCAGTGAGGCTCCTGTTTTGTGCTCCAGCCATTGTTTCCATTGTGATTCAATGAGGTCCCTGTTTTATGCTCCAGTCATTGTTTCCATTGTGATTCAATGAAGCTCCTGTTTTGTGCTCCAGCCATTGTTTCCATTGTGATTCAATGAGGCTCCTGTTTTGTGCTCCAGCCATTGTTTCCAATGTGATTCAATGAGGTCCCTGTTTTATGCTCCAGCCATTGTTTCCATTGTGATTCAATGAAGCTCCTGTTTTGTGCTCCAGCCATTGTTTCCAATGTGATTCAATGAAGCTCCTGTTTTGTGCTCCAGCCATTGTTTCCATTGTGATTCAATGAAGCTCCTGTTTTGTGCTCCAGCCATTGTTTCCAATGTGATTCAATGAGGTCCCTGTTTTATGCTCCAGCCATTGTTTCCAATGTGATTCAATGAGGCTCCTGTTTTGTGCTCCAGCCATTGTTTCCATTGTGATTCAATGAGGCTCCTGTTTTGTGCTCCAGCCAT
This sequence comes from Pteria penguin, assembly GCA_035048485.1. Classification (NCBI taxonomy): domain Eukaryota; kingdom Metazoa; phylum Mollusca; class Bivalvia; order Pterioida; family Pteriidae; genus Pteria; species Pteria penguin. The sequence continues at coordinate 24,466,211 of CM068593.1, forward strand.
TGTTTCCAATGTGATTCAATGAGGCTCCTGTTTTGTGCTCCAGCCATTGTTTCCATTGTGATTCAATGAGGCTCCTGTTTTGTGCTCCAGCCATTGTTTCCAATGTGATTCAATGAGGCTCCTGTTTTGTGCTCCAGCCATTGTTTCCATTGTGATTCAATGAGGCTCCTGTTTTGTGCTCCAGCCATTGTTTCCATTGTGATTCAATGAGGCTCCTGTTTTGTGCTCCAGCCATTGTTTCCATTGTGATTCAATGAGGCTCCTGTTTTGTGCTCCAGCCATTGTTTCCATTGTGATTCAATGAGGCCCCTGTTTTGTGCTCCAGCCATTGTTTCCATTGTGATTCAATGAGGCTCCTGTTTTGTGCTCCAGCCATTGTTTCCATTGTGATTCAGTGAGGCCCCTGTTTTGTGCTCCAGCCATTGTTTCCATTGTGATTCAATGAGGCTCCTGTTTTGTGCTCCAGCCATTGTTTCCATTGTGATTCAGTGAGGCCCCTGTTTTGTGCTCCAGCCATTGTTTCCATTGTGATTCAATGAGGCTCCTGTTTTGTGCTCCAGCCATTGTTTCCATTGTGATTCAATGAGGCCCCTGTTTTGTGCTCCAGCCATTGTTTCCATTGTGATTCAATGAGGCTCCTGTTTTGTGCTCCAGCCATTGTTTCCATTGTGATTCAGTGAGGCTCCTGTTTTGTGCTCCAGCCATTGTTTCCATTGTGATTCAATGAGGCTCCTGTTTTGTGCTCCAGCCATTGTTTCCATTGTGATTCAGTGAGGCTCCTGTTTTGTGCTCCAGCCATTGTTTCCATTGTGATTCAATGAGGCCCCTGTTTTGTGCTCCAGCCATTGTTTCCATTGTGATTCAATGAGGCCCCTGTTTTGTGCTCCAGCCATTGTTTCCATTGTGATTCAATGAGGCCCCTGTTTTGTGCTCCAGCCATTGTTTCCATTGTGATTCAATGAGGCTCCTGTTTTGTGCTCCAGCCATTGTTTCCATTGTGATTCAATGAGGCTCCTGTTTTGTGCTCCAGCCATTGTTTCCATTGTGATTCAATGAGGCTCCTGTTTTGTGCTCCAGCCATTGTTTCCATTGTGATTCAATGAGGCTCCTGTTTTGTGCTCCAGCCATTGTTTCCATTGGGATTCAATGAAAGGGGTTACTGGAGATGCATCCTAATATTCAGATTGTTTTAAGTTTGCTCTTCATTCATGGTTAGTTATTTTACCTTCTTTTTGAAGAGAGGGACATTATATTTTCATTCTGTTTAATATGTTTCAGTGTCTTTGATAACTAATTCAAACACGATTATTCTGCTTGCATGCTTGCTTAGATTAAGTTGTTACTTGGTGGGAATTTTCCTAGGGGAGAAATGTTGTGTCTAAACCAGGACTGGAGGTAACATTATCAAGGTCACAGCAAATTAAGCTAAAGTTGTCTGTAATTCCCACAAAAATCATTATAATAAGTTCATGCTTGATACTCTGTTTTATAAATTATCAAAATATGAGACTTCCCAGGTCAAGGTTACTGTTGGTTTTGATGAATTTTGTTCTACAGGTAAAAAATTTCTTCATCATTTGTTCATCTGTTTAAACAGGAGAAAGGGTATGTCATATTCTAGTCAGAAATGTCGGATCCAAGGATATTACAATTTTGGGTCTGACACTTCAGGCTAGTATATTTATTTATTTTGGAAATAAATACATCTGTAGATATCTTTGTAGAGTAGGTATTTAGAAGTGTAAGGCTATATTGAAGGTTTTTCTAATGAATAAGAAAATGTGAATCATAGTTATTTGATCTCTAGGAATCCAGTTCAGATTGCTGCTTCATTAAAAAAATAAGCGTGCGCAAAAAAAGAAAATATGAATTCAAATTTTTAGAACAAATTTCCACTTCAAATCTTTCATTTTCAGGGAATATGGTTTTGCACTTGATGACAGAAGATATAAGAAATTATTATGACCTTGAAACATTATGGACAGTGGGTGCAGAATTTGAAGAGCAATTGGGTAGCGAGGATGATATATATAGCCTCTCCGACCTTGACTTGGATTGGGTGAAAAAGTATGATGAGCCACATACATCATTAGAAGAGAGATATTATCATAAATCAAAGAAATCTTGATGCTTTTTAGCCTTTAATTTATGTGAAATTTTTATGCTTCATGAAAACATTCAGGGGAGCATATGGTCGCTGTCGTGTCCGTGTGTCTCTCCGTCTGTCCACCAGTCTGTCGGAGCTCATATCTCCTATACCTTTCATCAGAATTTGATTGTACTTCATTAAAATCTTCTTTAGGTTAAGATCTTTTGGACAAAAGTCACTCAAGGTCATTTCAGAAAGGTCAAGGTCACTTATTAACTATGACTTAAAATACAATGAAGTATGTATACTCCTACATTTCTCATCAGAATTTGATCATACTTCATTAAAATATTATTTAGGTTAAGGGCTTTTGGACAAAGGTCATTTCTGAAAGGTCAAGGTCAGTAATTAACTATGACTTTAATACCATGAAATACTTATATCTCCTACACCTTTCATCATAAATGATCATACTTCACCAAAAATTTTATTTAGGTGAAGAGCTTTTGGACAAAGGTCAGTTAGGTCACTCAAAATCATTTTCAAGGTCACGATTAAAAGTTTTATTTCATAACTAATCACGGTCAGCTTACTCATTTAAGATACTGTGATCACTTGTTGTTCTACAGGTGACTCAATTGGATATCCATATGATACATTGAGATTTGAAATTGACATCAATTAATACAATGATTTGCTATATACCAAGTCATTCATTTCCTTCATTACTGCTGTGCTTCTCGGAGCATTCATCAGTTTTACTGATTTTTTGTATATGAATCGAGTCCTCAATTTCCTGCATTATATCTGCCGTTCAGGGAGCATCCATCAGTTTTACTGATACTGTTGTTTTCATAATTCTTAACAGGAACCTAGATGGCAAATTGAATAAAGTGACGAGGATCATATTAGCTTCTAGGTTGCTGTTATATTTGATTTGAAGGCCCATTCATGAAGTCTGCTGGCCATAGGTCAAAACTTTCTTTACTGCTAGACATTGACTGCTACGATGGTGAAATACTCATGTTGCAGTGCTAACAGCCTGCAGATATCAATTCAGAAGTGTATAATGGAGAAAAACTTGCCTTGGGTAGTTGATTGATTTTGCTATAATGCCTTGTGGCTTTTTTTCAGAATGGTTATATTATTGTAGCATAAGCTAGATTTTATGAGTTGAGATTGTGTCTTTCAATATTAAAATTGACTTCAATTTAAAAATGGGTTTCTTAGTTGAATTTTTCTGGATTATGATACGAAATCCAGATGTGAATTGGTGATTGGTGTCATCCACTCTCATTGTGTCGGAAAAGTACATTGTAGTTATATAGATCTTGCATTGTGTCGGACGAGTAAATTGTAGTTATATAGATCTTGCATTGTGTCGGACGAGTGCATAGTAGTTGTATAGGTCTGGCATTGTGTCGGACGAGTACATTGTAGTTATATAGATCTTGCATTGTGTCGGACGAGTACATTGTAGTTATATAGATCTTGCATTGTGTCGGACGAGTACATTGTAGTTATATAGATCTTGCATTGTGTCGGACGAGTACATTGTAGTTGTATAGGTCTGACATTGTGTCGGACGAGTACATTGTAGTTATATAGATCTTGCATTGTGTCGGACGAGTACATTGTAGTTATATAGATCTTGCATTGTGTCGGACGTGTACATTGTAGTTGTATAGATCTGGCATTGTGTCGGACGAGTGCATTGTAGTTGTATAACCCTGGCATTGTGTCGGACGAGTACATTGTAGTTGTATAGGTCTGGCATTGTGTCGGACGAGTACATTGTAGTTATATATATCTTGCATTGTGTCGGACGAGTGCATTGTAGTTGTATAACCCTGGCATTGTGTCGGACGAGTACATTGTAGTTATATAGATCTTGCATTGTTTCGGACGAGTACATTGTAGTTGTATAGGTCTGGCATTGTGTCGGACGAGTACATTGTAGTTATATAGATCCTGCATTGTGTCGGACGAGTACATTGTAGTTATATAGATCTTGCATTGTGTCGGACGTGTACATTGTAGTTGTATAGATCTGGCATTGTGTTGGACGAGTACATTGTAGTTGTATAGGTCTGGCATTGTGTCGGACGAGTTCATTGTAGTTGTATATATCTTGCATTGTGTCGGACGAGTACATTGTAGTTATATAGGTCTTGCATTGTGTCGGACGAGTACATTGTAGTTGTATAGATCTTGCATTGTGTCGGACGAGTACATTGTAGTTGTATAGGTCTGGCATTGTGTCGGACGAGTACATTGTAGTTATATAGATCTTGCATTGTGTCGGACGAGTACATTGTAGTTGTATAGGTCTGGCATTGTGTCGGACGAGTACATTGTAGTTGTATAGGTCTGGCATTGTGTCGGACGAGTACATTGTAGTTGTATAGGTCTGGCATTGTGTCGGACGAGTACATTGTAGTTGTATAGGTCTGGCATTGTGTCGGACGAGTACATTGTAGTTGTATAGGTCTGGCATTGTGTAGGACGAGTGCATTGTAGTTGTATAGATCTTGCATTGTGTAGGACGAGTGCATTGTAGTTGTATAAGTCTGGCATTGTGTCGGACGAGTACATTGTAGTTATGTAGATCTGGCATTGTGTCGGACGAGTACATTGTAGTTATGTAGATCTGGCATTGTGTCGGACGAGTGCATTGTAGTTGTATAGGTCTGGCATTGTGTCGGACGAGTACATTGTAGTTGTATAGGTCTGGTATTGTGTCGGACGAGTACATTGTAGTTGTATAGGTCTGACATTGTGTCGGACGAGTACATTGTAGTTGTATAGGTCTGGCATTGTGTCGGACGAGTACATTGTAGTTGTATAGGTCTGGCATTGTGTCGGACGAGTACATTGTAGTTGTATAAGTCTGGCATTGGGCATTGTGTCGGACGAGTACACTGTAGTTGTATAGATCTGGCATTGTGTCAGCCGAGACCCTTGTCGCTATGTAGATTAATTTCTGAACTACACAAGAGGCAGATGCCTTCGCTACATACTAGTACGTGAACAGTCATTTATCTATATACATGTACCTGACATTTCTACCGAAATCCTCAGTACTCGGCGTTATTTGACATATCGGTAATAAACAGGAGGAATATGATATAACGGTAATAAACAGGAGCTTTTAAATATAGAGATTGGAAAGTCAATAACGGTGACGTGACACAAGACAATAAATTGATAGATCAAATATTTTCATAAGTCCAAGAACGCAAAAAATGATGCAACATTATTTTGTCATCAAAAAGAGGTGGTGATGTCAATGGCTGTATTCTAAGCCTCTACTGATCAACGTTGTAATGCAAACGGCAGAGTTACACCATTACACGAAAAATCAACGAATCATCAATTAATTCAATTTTATTTTGAAAATTATAAAAATATCAACTCTCATTTTTACACTGTCTACATACATATTTGTTCTTTCAGTATTTTCTGTCATGTCTCAAATTTCAGTCAATAGTTATATTAATTTCGTTTATATATATGAATGATCCTTTGAAAAGAAAAGCAGATTATGCGAATACAACTCATAAATTCAAAGATTGGTTTAATTGAAATATTTGAAAGAAGAATATATCACAGCCGCTTATAGAGGATGCAGTCATAATGTTTACTTTGAGATTGGCCACCAGGACGTGTATTCATTAATACTTATGAAAAGTTAGGGACCGTCTCAAACGTAATATGTCACACAAACCTCATATGTTCGTAGCCTAGTTAGTCTTTCTTATTTACTAAGAATGGATCTATCAAATTTAAATCGACGTTCATGCGAATAAAGGAGAAGACTGTCTCAAAGTTAACATTTTTGCACATACGACCTCTGTGGTGGTCCGATTGTAGCTAGAAAGTAGTGTAAAAGTAAAAGCTCTGTATCTGAAAACTATATATACATCTATTTATAGCACACCTACAATATATAAATAACATAAAATGTATATACATCAATACAATATACACAGAAAATTACATAGATACATGCATGTCAAAAATACTCAAAATGTAAGTATAAATGGGAATCGTGAAAACTCCACGGACATCAATAGAAATCCGAAGAATAGGTGTAAGTAAACAAAGAAGAAGTACCGAAGGGTAAATCACATCTCAAATCCCATGGTATAAAAGGACAATACCATGTACAATGTCATACTCAGACAAATGAAAACAAGGACGTCACAAAAATGTTTGATTAAACAGCGCTGGTGGTACAGATTTAAGGTGCCAATTTCGTTTACTGGTGTTGTTAGCCGATCTACGGTTATATCCTCGCATCCACCACAATATATGTATTATATTATATTATTGATCAATGACGTATGGCATTGAAACAAAGAACTATATCACAGACTGCGTATGACAACAATGAAACCCGGTTAAAAATTAAAAGAAATCTATATTTAATCAATTTACAAGTTTTCGTGAATACACTGTACGTATAGGTGAAATGATTCAAGCTCGGACAAATCCTAGAGAAACGTGTGTAAGTTCTGGAATACTACCATAATCATTTGACATTTCTGTACGTCATTTCTGATTGTCGTGCACACGTTTCGTTGCATACATTGATAGACGCAATGTCATGAACATAGAGGATGGAACTGCTAACTGCTAATGGAGCTGCAAAAATACTAATAAGTACAATCCCATACATCCATACTCGGTCAAGAAAGCAAAGACAAGACTGTGGACCACGTTTTACTTGCACCAAGTTTTAATCAAGTTCGCGAATAAATTCCGCAAAATCTATCCCGAGGGTAGCTTTTTACATTTACATTAAAGTCATTCCTGACTGTATCACACCTGATACCTAATTTAAGATCTTGTTTTATCACTTTTAATATCACGAGAAACAATCCTTGCGAAAATCGTCAGAAAAAGAGTTTTGAATAAACACGTTTTACTGGACATCTTGTTCAGTAGGCATCAACGAGACCCTGGATAATGATGATGATAAATTCCCAGACATACTAGAACAGAACATCTGCTTTATCTAAGGGAACATTATCGTTTGTTGCGTAGTAGTGGTTCTCGGGTGGCCACTCCCGTTCATTTTCAGGCGTTATGTCAATACTGATCTTCCTCTGTGCTTGATCCGTCGTGTCCGTTTGGTTTTCTTCCACGATCACTTCGCTGATTCTAACAGCATTTCGTGCTTTACTTTCGGCCTCAAGTTGTTTTTCCTCGCGTTCTAACTTTTCTGTCTTTTTCTGTGCTTGCAAGGCCCCTGCAGCCAGGCCTACGAAGCCGACTTTCGGCCGCGTTTGGTTTTGACCTGTTTCTCTCACATTCTGAAGTCTTGCACGCAGTCCAATATTTTGCCATTTACTTTTTAGTTTGTCATGCTTGACCTGTCGGGCTTTATCGATGAGTGTGGCGCGCCTTTGGATTTCTTCCTTTCGTCTCTGATTCTGTGCAAGTGTAGCAATTGTTTGTAATGACTGACGTTGGAATCTACTCTTAAATACTCGTCGGACTTTTTCAATCGCTTCTTCTTGTTTCGAATCCTGCTCGATGTCCCCTTCTATACTACCTCGGGCTTTTATACTGCTGTTATCATCCTCATTAATAACTTTCTGCAGCTTTTCAAAATTTTTCAAAAAATTCCTGCCTAACGTTTGATTGCCGTCTTTGGCTGCACGTCTTCTCTTGTTTATCTTCTTCCATAATTCCTTGCCTCGTTTTGGACTGATGGTGTCGCCATCCTCGTCACTGAAGGTGGTATCCGCCGACATGACAGACATGGTGTCGGAATTATCTTGGGCCTGCATTTGTCGGACTAGATTCAGTCCTTCTGCCACACCTATGTCCGAATGTTCGGACTCGCCTCCAACAAACTTATTCTTCAGTTGTTTCTTGAACTGTATTTCCGTGGAAGCAGCGATATGTAAAAAAGTTGAAATTCTGTGGAAGAACATACAAATAAATTGTAAAAGCAGCAGGATTCCAAATGTGGCCGTAAAAGCAAAGGAGATCGGTTCGATTTTCCCAGCGTTAGGTTGTTGAAGGGATCCGTCGTTACAGCCAAGGTCAAACGACAAGGAACCACCGTTCCCCTCATTCACTTCCGTCAAGACGTAGACTATGGTGACAAACAAAGCATTTATCAAGAGGAACGCCAAGCAGACCTTGTTCCGCAGCTGTATCAATTCCTTTTGTGTCTGTAAAACCAATATTATTACAATATTACATAGCTTTATTAAAGACTTTGACATACTTAATATAACTCAAAACACCATACCATTAGCCGAACTCAGTTGTCGCCAAAGACGGACATCTATATTTATAGAATGAGAGCTCTTTCAAACATTTATAATTAAACTGTAGCAAGTGTTAATTGTCCCTATATTATACTTATGTCTTTTTCTAACTTTAAATTTTTGTTATTTAAAGTGAGCACTGACTATCGATAGTCATGTGCTCACTTTAAATAACAAAAATTTAAAGTTAGAAAAAGACACTTATAATCTATTATTTATTATACTTTATGTAGTTTGGTGATAAGTTTTTCCTAAGTGAACACTCGTTGCGAATTATCACGTCATCTGTATTATATATTCGGGATGAGTATATAAGCACTTGTATAAAACGTGAGTTATATACTATATAGAGTAATCACACAATTTGAATGAATGATTATTTGGGTAATTTGTATTAATTCTATTGAAATCCATAAAGAGGGTAGGGAAAATGACCCGGACAATGTTTTACACATTAGTACATTGTAATGTTGACCTTGACATATATCATTATCTTAGTTCAAGGTCATACACACCAATCCTGTGAAATAATATCAAAATGCATGCATTCAAAAAACCACTGTCCAACTCCATGTATGCAATAACAAAACAGAGAAAAAATGGCCCTCATTGATATAAATATATATGCCAACTTTCAATCCAGTATCTTGAAATATTGCATAAAAAATCCGGAAAACTACAAAATCCTTGAATATTTCGAAGTTCAAGGATCGTAACTCTGGCAAAATTAAAGCAATCATACCCAAATGCGAACTGGCACTGACCCTCATTGTTATCAAGTTTTAACCCAATTAATGCCTTGAAAGACTGAAGAATGAAAGTCCGGAAAACTGTAAAATACTTGAAAATTTCTAAGTTCAAGGGCCGTCACTCTGGCAAAACCAAAGCAATCATACGCAAATGCTAACTGGTACTGACCCTCGTTGATATAAGATTACGTGCTAAGTTTCAGTCTAATACCTTGAAAGACTGCAGAAAAAAGTCCGGAAAACATAACTTGGGACGGACGGACGGACAACGCCATAACATAATACTTCCCGTCTTACGACGGGCGTATAAAATATGAATTAGTGTTACTAACAGGAATTACCAGCCTATTAAAATTACAGCGATCACAGGGGGGAAACTTTCCACTCGCCCACTCGCATTGGCGACCAGTTCTTGGGTGTGGGCTCGTGAAATCTCAAGAGAAATCGCCCACTTGGCGAATGTAATTTTCGTAAGACATCGAGAGGTCTTTGCTCATCGCAGCATGACAGTTTATGTGCGAAGTTCCTGTTACACTCAATAAAATGTCATTTGTATAACATCGACCTTTTCCTACGTAATAAGTTTCGAGTAAAGTGCGAGATAGTTCCGAATGATTAAAGCGTCGATGGATACATAAAGTCGTCTCGCTCATTTTCCTTTTCGATCATAAACGTTTTATCGATTTATGCGTAAGGCTTAATAAAATCTATCAGGAAGGGCAGGATTCCTTTTTTCTGTAGAAAATATTGTACAGATAAGGTAGTTCTATCAATAAAATATATCCTACTACTACGATTAAATGCAATTGGTCAATTTCAAAACGATCAAGAATGAAGTGGCAACCAAACGAACTCACATCGGCCATTTCCTTTAGTTGCCCTTTCATCCTTGATTGTTTTTTGAGATCGCTGAAAATGTAGAGATTTATAGAAGGTGTTAAACCATCCCAAAAATGGAAAGCAGATGAACGAATAGATTATTTCAAAAGTTATTCATTATTCTGGAATTTCATCTGTATAACTGAACAAGTACATTGAAAAGATGTGGGCCCGTTAAAATTTTAGTGGACTCCTAAATTTTAAAAGTTAGGGGCCCACTTGGCCCCTAAGATTTTCTTACAAAGTTTCCCCCCTGGATCACGAGAAGCGTTAATCAACAAAAAAGTGAAAATGTAGGAGAAAAATGGTTGGGACAGTTGACCTTACTGACCCATGACAGAGAAGTTTTCAGTAAACATGTATTAAATCCATGTACCTGTTTCTCTTGCTCTTTATTACCCTCCAGAGGCTTCAGGTATTTGTCTATGAAGTCAACCCAAAACTCTATTTCATCCTCTTTGAGATATTCTTTATCACCATCGCGGAGGTCTTCGTCCTTTATCCAGTGTGGATTTTTCAGTTCGTCCGGCTTTTCTTGTTTCTCTTCTTTGAAAATGGGGTTATCTTAAAAAGAAATAATACAACTGATCTCCGAATTGTGTTTCTTAGATAAAATGACTATAATCTCTGTATATAAAGCATGGCTTCAGACTCGTACAACGGTTATTGCTGGATCTTTCTTTGTCCAACTTTCCTTATTCTCCTGTTATAAATAATAGTAATAACCCCCCCCCCCAATAGACTTTTTTCTGAGACACGCGACGTGGTATACTGGCATCCGCATATTTGAGTCAGCATGTTATGTCACTTCCCTTCGGAGGACTTTTAAGATGAAGGAGCAAAGCGATACACCGCGGGTAAAATCAATATCTACACAGTTATCGTTCCTGCGTAAATCCTTATTATGCATTCAAAACATATATCCATCTGAACTTCAGTTTATCAAAGACAATACCACAGATAAGGAAACAATATATTTTGTGACGAATATCGTATGGAGTGTACATACTGTATACATGTATATGTATGTTATGTACTATTGCATGTAACTGATGTATCGAAAGATACAAAGAATAAAGAATTGAATTGTATATACATGTATATATATATATCCCAGTTGGTTCGTTGTACATATGTGCTAAAGCCCGTACCAACGTTTCGAATTTCCATTCAAGTTTTGATCTAGAGTTGCAGATACCATAAACTTCGAAAGACTTTTTGAAAATTGTATTTATTTTATTCAGATATTTTATTTGAATTTGGAAAGCTGACTTTTCAGCAACATGTCTCCAGGAATCCCTCATCCCCATTTCTAAAATGATCAAATGAAACAAACTAACGAGGGTCAAATGCTCTCAAACTTTCACCTGATCGGGTTTAAAAGTTTAACGCTTTCGACATCATATTACCACATGATCATTGCAAAGTCCATGTCTTCAATTGAATTGGGTCCCTCTACATGCTTAAATGCAGATTTTCTTTGAGCGTTCCACTCTGATAAATATGGCGGTGGAAACTCAATGACGGGCCCTGTCGAAAGCTTTTCATAGGAGACCTTGTCCCTCTTGATCGTTAGTCGGGACCTCTACAGATTGGAACCTTAGCTCGCTTTCGGACGAGCATAGCACGGTTGGTTCATGCTGACTTCTTTTAATATTTTTGATTTTGATATGTTTTCTATGATAAAATTCATGTTCATACTCTTATAACATTTGAGATGAGTGAAGGTGGACCTCTACATGTCCCCGGCGACTGTTTTCATACAATCGAGTCAAGTGTCTTCTTTTCAATCTTTTATTTGTATTAGTTACAACGGAGCGGGAACGATAACTCTGGGCAGAACTAGGTCAGGATAAATCGTATTTCCTATTTTGAAAATGAGTCATTCGAATGTTACAGAGTAAATGATACAGAATGATAAATATTTGGTATTGTTATTGAATCAGTGAGATTCTCTTTACGTGACTGCTTCGAGTTTAACACAATGCTCCATTCTTTCGGATACACTTCGAATGTAATATAGAAAATTAGTTTGGATTTGTCGTAAAAGATTATACAAATTATAATGTATATATACCTCTATGTCCAGCACCTTCTAATATATCAAACTGATCAGAAAATGGCCGAAGAATTTGTTCTTCAATGTTTTCCTTTCTCCTTCCGTCGTCTGAAGCCATAGGAGAAAGTGTCTGGCCTGCAGTTGTTATACGAGACTCGATGTCGTCCAGACGATCCAAAATGGCGCGAAAACGCATGTCATCCGATTGGTGTGATGGCACTGGGCAGCACACACATCTACAAACAGAACAACCGCGTAAATGTTAGTAATGCATGTACATCTCTAAAGAAAATAGTTCATGATCAGAAAGAAAATAGTTCAAAAAGAAAATAGTTCAGAAAAGGGAACCGGTATCTCTCTGGCCGGAAAAATTATATTCATATATATTCAAAATACAAATATATTAGTAAACAGATGTGTTAAAATCCTCTTTCTTCGGCGAAATTGTATCATTTTATCACTACGTTATAAACTGGGAAAATACTTAAGTCAATTATTTCATTTTAATGTATTCCATTATCAAACATTCAAATAATTGTTATGCAAAATAGTATAAATTCTATTGATAGAGTAAAACTCAATAAAATCCAAATCCGAATAATGAAATTATGACTTAAGTACTTTCTTTAAGTGTATGGCAACGGACCCATGATGGGATCCTTTTCCCACCTCAAAAATTGTTAGATCTGTTCATGGCATGGAAGAGAAATTTATATCAACTGAAAACAGATTGTCTAATACACACACCTCAGCAGATTTCCACACGAGAAGGTATAGTCAGATGTCCCCGAATCGGAGCCCGCCATTTTGCCCAACCATTCTTGAACTTTCCCCTGTTTCGGCTTTTGTTGACCCTTTTGTGCCACTGGAGTCGCTACTTTCGTTTCTCTCGTTCCCCAGGATACCACATGAAGATTTCCGAGGGAGTATATCATAAGTAACATCGACATGGAGGGGATGGCCAAGAAATACAGGAAGCCATGCATGACACAGAAGAACTCCTAAAGAAGTAAACAAAACATGCAACAAGGACATTTATTTTCTTTTTATAAATTTCATGTTATTATTTTATATATATAAAACGAATTATTTTTTTTTACAACAAGAGAAGATTATTTGTATATCTATTAGTAAATGTTATAATTTACTGTGAATATATGAGAGCAATTTGTGTTGCAAATTGCAGTTAACAGAAATGAAGTATTGGTAAAAATATTTTGATATCTTTATTTGTAACTTCTTTTGCGAAAAATGTGGGATTCCTTGCACTTATAAACCTCCCGGATTAGCTATTGTGAAACAGAGACATAGTCATAGACTATATCTGTGGATTACGTGATTAATGAATGAGTTTTTCTTCACGAAAAACTGTTTTGAAGATAATATAATAAAACTACTGGTTAGAAACAAAGTGTGTGTGGTGTAGGTGTAGATGTGTGTGTGTGTGTGAGAGAGAGAGAGAGAGATACCCCTGGACGGCAATCACTGTTAAAGATCTTGTGAAACAGACAGACCAAAACTTTGCGCCCAAAATCTCCGGATTCATAATATCCCAAACAGCAAACCTGTTCCATACCTGAGGGTGTAACATGGCAGACACGACGAACACACCGGCTACAAAACAAAGGAAGCCATACCTGAGGGTGTAACATGGCAGACACGACGAACACAACGGCTACAAAACAAAGGAAGCCATACCTGAGGGTGTAACATGGCAGACACGACGAACACACCGGCTACAAAACAAAGGAAGACTGTGGTAACGGAGCAGAAACCTGAACCGACCGCTTCCACCAGAAGTCCTACCACCACTATCATCATTAATAACGAGTACAGCACTGACACGATGGCGGCATACGCCAGCTGAAAATACAAAACAGCACACAGTGGCTTTCACCAGATTATTTTGTTAATTTTCAATGTTTCTTTTATGTCGTATTTTATCATCAAAGTTGAGAATAAATTTATGAAGGATTAATGAAAGTGAGTTTGAAAAAGAAGCTGCTACTCAATCTTTTGATATCTCTTCAATGTGTTTTAATCGATATAGAGAAATGACCTACCTGGACATTTGATTTGGCCACGAAGCAGAGGATGACCATTCCCATGACGGGCAAGATATTAATGATGAATGCCCACACTGTCGAAATGTCCTCAAAAGCCAAATGGATGGATCCAAGAATCATCAAGAAAATAGTCCCTGGCGTAAGGATACTAGATACCATCAGAAACATCTGGTAGGCAATATATAGTTTGGATATATCCTCGTTCTTCCTGGTGACATTGACCCAGTCTTGTAACAGGTCAAGAATGTTAGCCATAGTGGACGGTGTCCAGCGACGCCGTTGGTTGTAGAATTCGTAGAAGCCTTCAGGAGCATAGGTCAAGGCGTCGCTGGCGGCTACATACTCCACTTTGTATCCTTGTTGTAGAAGAAGGGTGCACAACCAACGGTCCTCGCCTACAGCGAAGTGAATTGCAAAACACATTTAAAAAAAATAAATATGTAAATCATAGATGACGACGATAATGATGATGATGGTATCGATTAGGAATTATTGAAATAATTGTAATAAAAATCTATATCTGTAAGGAAGTATTAAATATTCATGTAATAAAATTCTCCAGGTTATTTCTGTGACAGGAACGTTGGTTGATTGGTGCTTCACGTCGCTTTCAACAATTTTTCAGTTATATCGCGACATGGAAGCAGGAGGTAACCGACCTCTTACATAGTGGCGTAACCCGGGATCGTCGGCGCTGCAAGCCAAGCAGTTATCTACTACACCAAGCCCGCCCCCGTGACAGGAATGTTTTTTATTCTTAATTTTCATAAGAGAAAAATCTCCAAAATGCTTAAAAACTACTTATCTGGAATAAACAGGGTAAAAACCTGAACGTGCACATAAAATCTGTAATAATAAGGACACGAGAAACTCATTAATGCAGTAAGTATTAAGCCTAAGGCACGAGGTATGGCTTCTGACCTTGATCATACTGTACATAGTGTTGTGGCTCGGACGGCGGAGTAGTGTATCTTCGCATCACATTGTCATCCATCAATGCAGATCCACGAAAAAGACTGAAACATCCCGGAGAACACAACACACAGCCCATCACATTCTCGGCAGCTTTCTGCAACCAATGGCTTATGGCGTACTCGAATTTCTGGTACCATACCATTGGTCCTGGCATAAAAGAATTAAATACATGTAAAATAAAATCACAATTGTTTTGGGTTATGTATATATCACTCATGATCAAAACCAATTCGAACATCCCCGTAAAGTTGTTAAACGATGTTTGTATGGTTAATCTAATCAAAATTCAACTTTCCACGTGCACCCGGTGCTGTATGACAGAGTCTAATGAGAACGATCCGATAGAACATTATTGTCAGTCTACATCGTCGTCTCGCATAAACATTCGGAATTTTCTTGCCCTTTTTGTGACATGAAGTGTTACTCTGTTGTCATCGGCGTTCTGGTCGCCGCCATATTAAATTCTTGGGAGTGACCACTTTGCTCATGCATTCCTACACTAAGGAAATAGGTTCATGGTGATGTGCATTAAATATGCATATACTCATGAAACATTGATACTGTTTGTATGTCAAGAACTACATAATCATCAAATTATTTGGGAGGATGTATAGAAAGATTATACCAGAGCTGAACAAACACGACGATTATTTTTGAGACTTGCTTGCATGTAACCTATGTTTTCATTTAGTCGCGCACTGATGGCACATTTTCGAAATTTTCTGACGGCCCTTGCCAACCTCAATAACAACATGCTTTTGAGGACATTATGCCAAAAAATTGATGTTTTAATTGATTTAAGGACAGGTCCCGCTTATTCAATTTTCAGATATCTTTCTATCAATTTTGAGGTGCTGTATTAAACTTGAGCATTATTGAGTTTCATTGTGACCTTTGATATGGCTTCCAATAAACATTTTGAGATTTTCCAACTTCCTGATTTGACAGAACATGGAATTTCTTCATTGCCTCAGATAGGCAGAAATACACAATTCACAATAAAAAATCTTCTAGCAGATATTTTTTGTTCAGAATTCAAATACAAGATCTCTGAAATACATATTTCTAAATAAAGACAGGAACTTGGCACCTTTCCCTTGTACCTTTTATGAAATTGGCACTGGGAAAGTAACACTTGCATTTATTCTGTAAACCATTGAATAAGAGTTCTTGATGATATAGTCTTGCCAGCACAACGCTCAGTACCTACAATATGCATTGCAGTCTTTGCAAAAACGCATAAAAGAGTATGCATGAAGAATATAAAATACGTTTTAGGCAATTCCAAGAAAATGATTGGAAATATTTGCCTCACTGGGAATATATTGTCCAAAACGGTATATCATAATACATGCAGGATTTGCACTAGACTCTTTGACAATTTTCCTGTAATAATGACTGCATCTAATTGACATTACTTTCATGTCATAGAATGCAAAATATTATAATCATTGGTAAACACCGTCATTTTTGAAAAGAGGTTCTGGACAAGTGAGGGGGAGAAGGGTCATGCAAGTATACCCTTCCGAAAACATGTATCACACAATTTCCTTTCTTCTTCAGATTCCCTTTGAACAAGGGTTTCAATTGATTCATTTCCTTTCCTTGGAGAATCATTATGTCTACTCAGGTTATGAATCATGATTTATGTGAGCATTGAAGTGTGACTAACAATGGGATTGACTCAAGTGTTATTATGCCTTTTGCCGCGGGCAAAGAAAAGTACGAAGTCAAAACGGAACTTCTGCCGGTTATCGTACACGGACGGGGTGGAACTCTTCAACGCGGAGATATAAAAAATTTGACTCCCGCCTCTGGCCTAAAGTAGGACAGCAGACTGTATAAGTTAGATTGATACCTTTCCGTATTGTAGACATTCTTCGTAAGCTTTTACTCCTACATTTGCAGCATACGTTTTCCCAATTTGCATGTATAGAGTTACAAGACATGTTGTGCAATAATTTTCATTTAAAAAATTCGCCGCATTCAATATTTATAATTTGTTTCAGATATAGTCGTTAAAATGACAATAAAGACATTGCGTGGAGTAAAAGTTTATTCCGTAGATAATACATAGTTTATGCAGAAGAAGTACCAAACTTACACTAATTATTCATCTTGGGATGCACACTCGACAACATGTTTCAAGCTGTTCCTGACATACTTTTTGTCCCCCGCTTTCCGTGAAAGCGTGTTGACATTAAATCTCATTCGCCTGTCAGTCCGTCTGTCACAAAACTTTAACCTTGGTCATAACTTTTTAACCGTAAGTCACACGGCCTCCATATTTGGCTTGTGTGACCCTAATTGCAATACCTTTCCGTTGGCACCAAAATTTCTTATCATGTGACCTTGACCATGACCTTTGACCTACTTCAATGTACCCTTACTGATAGAACCCCGAAAACGGGGGACTACAATTCTCTGAATTTGCGTGTTCCGTTTGAGTCACTCGGTAACCTGTTTGGGGCACGAGTATCTCATTTATGGACAGTACAAGTACCAAATTTGCACCAAAGATTCATCTATTGGATGTACACTAGAGTACCTAGTTCGGTTGCTTTATATGACATTCTCTCATTTGAGTGATTTGGTTTACCTGTTGGGGGTACTTCAGTTTGCGACAAACAAGTAAAAATAAAAGACTTCTGACTCGGCCGTATGCCAGGTCACCTCTATTAAACAGTGTGTGATAAATCTCAAACTTGCGCCAGTGTTCATCTTGGGATGCAGACTTGAATGCATGCTTCGTATAACCATTTCCACTACAATTTTGTTTCATTTAAAGAAACTTGATTTAAATAGCTCAATAATGATTCAAGAGTCATTTTGAATTTGTGCTGTTAGTTCTAAGAATGAAACTAGTCATGAATTAATACTATTGATAACACTAATTCTTCTTCATCTTCATAGGAGTGTCACTCAGGACCTTCAGTCCTTTGGTTGATTATTTGGGCATGTTTAAGTACAAAAGATGCGTTTTGAATGATACAACAAAGCGGATTATCACTCTTTTGTGGAACCCGGATAGGGTCATACCCACACCATGGATAACTGAAACGCGATGGTGCAATGGTGCGATGATGTGATGGCGATGGAGCGATAGTGCGATGGCGATAGAGCGATGGCGATGAAGCGGTGGTGCATTGACGCGATGGAGCGATAGTGCGATAGCGATGGTGCGATAATGCGATAGCGATGGTGCGATGATGCGATAGTGCAATAGCGATGATGCTATGTTGCGATAATGCGATGGCGATGATGCGATGGAACATCGCACTGTTGCGTCATCGCCACTGCATTATGTATATAATGTATATATATGTATATAATATATGACCCCTAGACAGATTTAACTTATCTAATTAGTGTGCTATCTTTGGAGGTTTTGTTTGGTGTTATTATAGTGAAAGTCTACTGAACTTAAGGTACCTCCTTGCAAGGTTTAAAAGCAAGTTTACATACCATTTTTATTATATAATCCAACAATTTATTATATGGTGGATAAGAAAAGTCAAAAACAAAAGTGGGTTACCGGACATTTTTCTTTGTCATCGAATATGTATCATAAAAATCAATTTTTACATAAATTTTAGCAATTTAAGTAATTAAGTATTATGGTCATTTCTCCTTGTCGGTATATTATTCAATAGAATGAGCAACTTAATATGGTAAATGTAACCAGCATTCAGCTTTGAAATCATTAAATGAGCAACAAATTCCATGTAAAAGGAAAACAACAACATAAATGTGGGTCTCCGGGAACCTATTTCCGGTATGATTTGGCCGATAAGGATTCCAAAAGCGGGTTAACGGGTACTTTTTCTTCTTTTAATCACTTGTTCACATCATAACAAATTTGTTGATTAAAAAAAAAATAGTACCCTTGCGGGACTTTCTGAAAAATATTAGAGAATAAAGTATCCCTACCCCATATTTTTATGATAATTTTTTCAATATATGGTATTGTTCAGGATAAACTATAATTGATTACTTTAAATCCAATATACTAAATAAAAAGATAAAACTGATCATAAAAAGCGACTAAACAAGGTTATGTATTACTGAAATATTGACAAAAATTATTGTAATAATCCGTATTTACTGTATTTACATTAGACGTATTAAATTATCGTATGTTATTATGTATACGGATTAGTTATGGTAGAATGGAATTTTCAGAATTTGCGTTTGATTCGGCTGTGACGTCACAGCTGTAGGGAGTTACGTTAAACAAATACCAAATTTGGTAGAAGTGAAGTATTCATGTCCCCCCCCCCCTCCCTTTACAATTCTTATTATTTTCATCTTGATCTGACAATAGGTGGCCGCACAACAGACAAAAGTAGGTCACAGAGGGTACCCTCCTTTTACATACCTCTTCTTCAGACTGGGTGCATACAGAAATAATCAATAACCAATATCGATAACCAATATACATTTTGAAGAGTATTCTCCCTTTGTTACATTTAATTCTATCCCTGTGTACTTTACATTTCCATAGTATTTATGAAAAAAAAAAGAATTAACTTTGTATAATTAAAGTGTAATCTACTTTTATATTTGTTTGATTCTGTTTTCTCTGCCAAAAA
Source organism: Pteria penguin (assembly GCA_035048485.1). Lineage (NCBI taxonomy): Eukaryota > Metazoa > Mollusca > Bivalvia > Pterioida > Pteriidae > Pteria > Pteria penguin. The sequence goes on from CM068593.1 coordinate 24,485,907, forward strand.
CCCTTGGAAATCCTGTGACACTCTTGAAATCCTTAAAATATATTGATTGATAATAAATTTTATAAAAATATGAAAAGGATTCGGATGTTGACAGAAATTAATCAAATATGTATTTGATGGAATCTGTAGAGAGCATATATTTTCATGAGATATGTTTTGAAGACCTGTTTCAACGACTGTAGCGGTCGTATCTCCTGATTTGTATATCATTGAATGAAATAATTGCATGTGTCTTCATCAATGTCAGCCATTCTCTCAAACGAACTTAGATAAATATACATGCACATAGCAAAACTAACAAACTATGAAAAGGCGATGATGCGATTGTGCGATAATGCGATGGCAATGACGCGATTGTGCGATGATGATGAAGCGATAGTGCGATGACGATGAAGCGTCATCGCCATTGCATGATCGCACCATCGCATCATCGCCATCGCACAAATGCGTTATTGCACCATCGCTTCATCGCCACCGCACTATCATCGCCACCGCACTATCGCCATCGCATGTTCGCGTCATCGCCATCGCACTATCGCACCATCGTCATCGCATCATTGCGCATCAGATATCCAACTTTACAATGATTTGGTGTGAATATGCCCTATCCGCATTCCATACTCTTTCGCATTATTATTAAATGTCATGATAAACATATATTTTTATTGTAAAAAATAGTGATAATTGAAAAAATTAACCTCCTTTTTTAAAAAATATTTTCCTACTGTATCATATAGGCATAATTTCATTTATAAGTCAGTAGTTAAGAGTAAATACAGAGTTATATGCCCTTACAACCTGTATGTTACACGGAGAAATGTCGTGCTTGACCTAATGTGACGTCACAACTTTTTATTTCTGTAGGGGCATTTAACTCAGTATTTACTCTGTATTACTGACTTATGAATGCAATTATGCCTAATGATACAGTAGAAAAATCTGTTTTTTAAACAAAAAGGTTAATTTTTCCAAGTATCACTATTTTTTACAAGAAAAATTTATGATTTCCATGACTTTAATTAAGTGTAGAAATTGTTTAATCAATCACATATAAAATTCCTCTCATTTAACTGATACCAGCGTCTAAATATTTTATGTACACGTATTTAATTATGAATTGTATTGTTTGAAGGCTATTCTTACATCACAGTTATTTATCTTAGGCGAAAAATGTGTTCTGGTTGTTATGGTAACCAATGTCTTAAGTACAACAATAATATTGTTTTTCCTGTACATAAAAACATCAAAACACATATACATGTACTTATTATATCGGATATTAAAAGTAGAAGTGTGATACCTTAAGAAAATCTAAGATCATTTAGTATACCCCAACCTACCCGATCCGATGGGATGGATTCGTCCACAGGCCGCTCCCACTTTGCTGTTCTTCTTCATCCTGTCGACCAATAGTTGTACAGCGGACGGCTGGAAATCTACATCACCGTCTAATGCCAAAAGGAAGGTATTCTGTGAAATAATTCTCTTCTGATGTCTGCTCTTCTTCTTCACGTTCATGAGCTGGTGAGCTAAGAAGTAATACATGTACATCACCTGCAATAGATAGCACATGGTTACATGTGCATCATGTGCAATAGGTAGAAGTGTGGTGTGGTCACAAACAGATAGCAGTGTGGTGTGGTTACATGTACATCACCTGCAATAGGCAGAAGTGTGGTGTGGTCACAAACAGATAGCAGTGTGGTGTGGTTACATGTACATCACCTGCAATAAGTAGATATGTAGTGTTGTCATAAACAGATAGTATTGTGGTGTGGTTACATGTACACCACCTGCAATAGATAGAAGTGTGGTGTGGTCATAAACAGGTAGCAGTGTGGTGTGGCAACATGTACACCACCTGCAATAGGTAGAAGTATGGTGTGGTCATAAACAGATAGCAGTGTGGTGTGGTTACACGACATCACCTGCAATATGTAGAAGTGTAGTGTGGTTATGAAATGAGACTTTCTATACAATAAAAGTGCAATTGTATTAGCCCAATGTAAAGCCATGTGGGAGAAACTTTTAAATCCACATAATGTTGATATAAGATGCGGAGGTACGGAGGTACCTGGTGCACTTTGTCATGACACAGAAGCAATCCAGAACACAAGTTAGTTGGATGGTTGTTTAATGTTTTACATCGCTTTGACAACATCTCAGGATTATCCCGAGATGACATCAGAAGGTTACCTAACATAATGGCGCAATCCTGGAATCGAAACTGAAGTGAAACCAAGACTATAAACACTTCTTTCACTTATAATGGTAGACTTGTAATGTGACGACACAGCACACATGTTCTGTAGGTAAATGCTTAACAGTACTCACCTGACTCCATCGCTTTCTGTGTCGTATTTTGGCTTTGTCTTTGAGATGTGCTATTATTTTGTTGCCTCCTGGTAGTTTCCATATTAATCTACCACCGTACGGTGTCGGGATGCGGGTCGGCGGTGGGATTTTCATGACAGTCTTATGTACAGAACTTAAGAAATGGAAATCAAAAGTAATGTATAAGTATATATTATTATAAATAACAGTATAAAACAAAATTGAAGAAATCACGAATGGTGCGAGACAAAATTCGAAACAGAGGCAATCAAGGACTGTTGTTGTGGAAAACTAGAGATGGGATTGCGTATTTTAGATATATCATTATTTGATTCTGAGTTGATCGCTATATTTACCTGGCGGCTACATCCATGACGTTGACTAGCATCTTGACATAGTCATTAACCAGGTAGAGATAATCATCTTCCCCATGACCCTGGAAGGCATCGTCAAAGAAGATATGTGCTGCAACACAAAATATAACCAAACGTAATAAGTGTGCTCATGGCTCTGGAAGGCATCGTCAAAGAAGATATGTGCTGCAACACAAAATATAACCAAACGTAATAAGTGTGCTCATGGCCCTGGAAGGCATCGTCCAAGAAGATATGTGCTGCAACACAAAATATAACCAAACGTAATAAGTGTGCTCATGGCCCTGGAAGGCATCGTCAAAGAAGATATGTGCTGCAATACAAAATATAACGAAACGTAATAAGTGCGCTCATGGCCCTGGAATGCATCGTCAAAGAAGATATGTGCTGCAACACAAAATATAACGAAACGTAATAAGTGTGCTCATGGCCCTGGAATGCATCGTCCAAGAAGATATGTGCTGCAATACAAAATATAACGAAACGTAATAAGTGCGCTCATGGCCCTGGAATGCATCGTCAAAGAAGATATGTCCTGCAAAACAAAATATAACGAAACGTAATAAGTGTGCTCATGGCCCTGGAAGGCATCGTCCAAGAAGATATGTGCTGCAGTACAAAATATAACGAAACGTAATAGGTGTGCTTATGGCCCTGGAAGGCATCGTTCAAGAAGATATGTGCTGCAATACAAAACATAACGAAACGTAATAAGTGCGCTCATGGCCTTGGAATGCATCGTCAAAGAAGATATGTGCTGCAATACAAAATATATGACGAAACGTAATAAGTATGCTCATGGCCCTGGAAGGCATCGTCAAAGATGATGTGTGCTGCAATACAAAATATAACCAAACGTAGTAAGTGTGCTCATGGCCCTGGAAGGGATCGTCAAAGAAGATATGTGCTGCAATACAAAATATAACGAAACGTAATAAGTGTGCTCATGGCCCTGGAAGGCATCGTCCAAGAAGATATGTGCTGCAGTACAAAATATAACGAAACGTAATAGGTGTGCTTATGGCCCTGGAAGGCATTGTTCAAGAAGATATGTGCTGCAATACAAAACATAACGAAACGTAATAAGTGCGCTCATGGCCCTGGAATGCATCGTCAAAGAAGACATGTGCTGCAATACAAAATATCTGACGAAACGTAATAAGTGTGCTCATGGCCCTGGAAGGCATCGTCAAAGAAGATATGTGCTGCAACACAAAATATAACCAAACGTAGTAAGTGTGCTCATGGCCCTGGAAGGGATCGTCAAAGAAGATATGTGCTGCAATACAAAATATACCGAAACGTAATAAGTGTGCTCATGGCCCTGGAAGGCATCGACCAAGAAGATATGTGCTGCAACACAAAATATAACCAAACGTAATAAGTGTGCTCATGGCCCTGGAAGGCATCGTCAAAGAAGATATGTGCTGCAATACAAAATATAACCAAACGTAATAAGTGTGCTCATGGCCCTGGAAGGCATCGTCCAAGAAGATATGTGCTGCAATACAAAATATAACCAAACGTAATAAGTATGCTCATGGCCCTGGAAGGCATCGTCAAAGATGATGTGTGCTGCAATACAAAATATAACCAAACGTAATAAGTATGCTCATGGCCCTGGAAGGCATCGTCAAAGAAGATATGTGCTGCAATACAAAATATAACCAAACGTAATAAGTGTGCTCATGGCCCTGGAAGGCATCGTCAAAGATGATGTGTGCTGCAATACAAAATATAACCAAACGTAATAAGTATGCTCATGGCCCTGGAAGGCATCGTCAAAGAAGATATGTGCTGCAACACAAAATATAACGATACGTAATAAGTGTGCTCATGGCCCTGGAAGGCATCGTCCAAGAAGATATGTGCTGCAATACAAAATATAACCAAACGTAATAAGTGTGCTCATGGCCCTGGAAGGCATCGTCCAAGAAGATATGTGCTGCAATACAAAATATAACGAAACGTAATAAGTATGCTCATGGCCTTGGAATGCATCGTCCAAGAAGATATGTGCTGCAATACAAAATATAACGAAACGTAATAAGTGCGCTCATGGCCCTGGAATGCATCGTCAAAGAAGATATGTCCTGCAACACAAAATATAACGAAACGTAATAAGTGTGCTCATGGCCCTGGAAGGCATCGTCCAAGAAGATATGTGCTGCAGTACAAAATATAACGAAACGTAATAGGTGTGCTTATGGCCCTGGAAGGCATCGTTCAAGAAGATATGTGCTGCAATACAAAACATAACGAAACGTAATAAGTGCGCTCATGGCCCTGGAATGCATCGTCAAAGAAGATATGTGCTGCAACACAAAATATATGACGAAACGTAATAAGTGTGCTCATGGCCCTGGTAGGCATCGTTAAAGAAGATATGTGCTGCAACACAAAATATAACCAAACGTAGTAAGTGTGCTCATGGCCCTGGAAGGGATCGTCAAAGAAGATATGTGCTGCAATACAAAATATAACGAAACGTAATAAGTGTGCTCATGGCCCTGGAAGGCATCGTCCAAGAAGATATGTGCTGCAATACAAAATATAACCAAACGTAATAGGTGTGCTCATGGCCCTGGAAGGCATCGTCCAAGAAGATGTGTGCTGCAATACAAAATATAACCAAACGTAATAAGTGTGCTCATGGCCCTGGAAGGCATCGTCAAAGAAGATATGTGCTGCAATACAAAATATAACCAAACGTAATAAGTATGCTCATGGCCCTGGAAGGCATCGTCCAAGAAGATATGTGCTGCAATACAAAATATAACCAAACGTAATAAGTGTGCTCATGGCCCTGGAAGGCATCGTCCAAAAAGATATGTGCTGCAATACAAAATATAACGAAACGTAATAAGTATGCTCATGGCCCTGGAAGGCATCGTCAAAGATGATGTGTGCTGCAATACAAAATATAACCAAACGTAATAAGTATGCTCATGGCCCTGGAAGGCATCGTCAAAGAAGATATGTGCTGCAATACAAAATATAACCAAACGTAATAAGTGTGCTCATGGCCCTGGAAGGCATCGTCCAAGAAGATATGTGCTGCAATACAAAATATAACGAAACGTAATAAGTATGCTCATGGCCCTGGAAGGCATCGTCAAAGATGATGTGTGCTGCAATACAAAATATAACCAAACGTAATAAGTATGCTCATGGCCCTGGAAGGCATCGTCAAAGAAGATATGTGCTGCAACACAAAATATAACCAAACGTAATAAGTGTGCTCATGGCCCTGGAAGGCATCGTCCAAGAAGATATGTGCTGCAATACAAAATATAACCAAACGTAATAAGTGTGCCAATATCACAACAAATCTTCATCAACAGTTTGGGGGTACTGGTCCCTCTAAAGTTATCCACATACTTTCCGAGTAAAACACCAATGGAGAGCGTTTTAGAATTATTTGGATTACAAATAAACAACTAAGAAGTACCGAATGGTTAACCATATCTCGTAGTCCATGGAATAAAAGGACAGTATCGTGTATAGTGTCATATTCAGACAAATGCGAACCACAATTAAATCGTGGTGAGACCAGGTGCCTGGGAAGGTAAGCATCCCCTGGTTGCATGCAACACCCGTCGCAAAAGTCCTGCAACAACTTTTAAAGTCGAGGAAGTATATATATGAATATGTACATGTAAGCAAGTGAAGGAGACAAGAACATTTAGTCAAATTATCCTATTCACGGTATGAAATGCTGGTGAATTGAAATTCCGGCGTCGGAAATGCAAGTCAAGAAATGTGTGCATAAATCTGACATGATCATCATTCTGTAACTATTTCAGTTTGCTTACAACCCTTCATGTACTCGCCCTAAATCTTACACAACCATTTTGTCGTCATTTTCAACGTTTACCAAGAGCCCTTCTTTTCTGCATTATAAACTCTCACTCCGAGTCCTTCATTAACTCACCATCAAATCTTACATGATCATTACTCTGCCATTATAAACTCTCACTTCGAGTCCTTCATTAACTCACCCTCAAATTCGTAGTAATCTGGATCTTTAATTCCAAGAAACATCTGTAAATGTCTCCTCGCGCATTGGTCCTCGTCCATTCTACATAAAAATCACACAAGATATATTATTATTATTATTATTATTATTATTATTATTATTATTATTATTATTATATTGTTAAAAATCTAAAAAGAATGTCTTTTTTGGTCCATACATATAAACCTTAGACATCTAAGGAATCATTTTATTCTAAAATATTGTTACTATATTCATATATATGTATTGGTAAAAATCAACAAGGACAAGATGTGTTTGTGAAAGACGATCGCCACCGGCGACCACAAAGTCCAAATAAGGCAAATTTTAAAATGTAAGTTAAAGGTCATGGTCAAAGTCACGAAGTCAATGGTCTTGAAGTGATTCGAAAGAGCTTTATTAGTGGAATATGCATGCCATATAGACCTCTCCTGAAGTCTTTATCTCTCATGGTTCAAAAGTTATGGTGAAGGTTAAAGTTGACAACAGACAAACAGACAGATAAACAAACAAACAGGTAAACAGGTAAAAAATGATGACCCTCGATCTATCGATCAGGAAGTATAAAAATCAAAACCTTAATTAGAAAACTGTCGCTGGCAAAACTACAAGTAGAATCAACTGTAGCGAAGAAGTACGTATCTCCTGTTGATCAGAAGCATCTGTTGTCTATACATACAGTGTAATTACAATACAATATTGCCACTGTTTAGTTTGATCATGATTACAGTTCTGCAGAAAAGAAAGGTATTTATTTTTGTCCAATGCACAGCGTCCTATCTCCGATAGCTACAAGTGCCTAAATGTCCTACCTAAATCACAGTACGTCAGCACCCGATATTTTTGCATTTAACATTGGTTTTCTTCCTCTGGGATATATATATATATATATATATATATATATATATATATATATATATATATATATATATATATATCATATATATATAAAGCACAAAGACACTACAGCTAACAAGGCACCCTATATTTCACGTATATTCTTTCCCACAACGGGGACTTGACCCCACGACCTATGGTACCGAATCACCTAGCTGTCATGCATCCGACCTTCTAACCGACTGACCTACCCGGAAAAGTGAAATATAGGGTGCCTTGTTAGCTGTAGTGTCTTTGTGCTTTATATGTTTGTCTAATTTGTCTATATTATCTACAGGTATTTCTTCGGAGATCCAAGGTCCATAGTACCCCAAGGTGTTCACTGATTCTATTTGTGCTTTATATATATATATATATATATATATATATATATATATATATATATATATATATATATATATATATATATATATATATATATATATATAAAGCACAAATAGAATCAGTGAACACCTTGGGGTACTATGGACTTGTCACTGACCTGAAGATATATTTCACTCACCTGAAGATAGATTTCAAGATCTGTGTCATCTCATTCTCCGACTCGTGCCACATGGTGGCACATAAATACAGCATAGGCGTGTCATCTTTACGGAGAATTGACCAATAATCATCCGACAATTTCTCTTCTCCTTCAGGCAGCTCTGGAATTGGTACCTTATCATCTATTCCCTGTAATGACACTCTTTTGGGTAAGTTATAATTATGATATATATACATTCATACTTCACTATTCTATATAGGTAAGATAATGAACTTTTTTGTGCTTCCGTTTGATGATGGATAATATTTGGTCTACATTACTGTGTTGCCATCGAACTGATCTGTATTTTTGACAAAATGAAAGTGCATGAAAGTATATCTCCGTTTAAAGAAAGTTAGGCTACTAAAAATAATTTGATGAGGAAAGTGTTGAACATATATCATGCAATTATAAATGCAAAATGAAAGTGAAAGTACACCTCCGTTTCTTCGCTTGGTTTGTACTCGTCGTCGACTCGTCGCCTGTTCAGCATAAGCGATTGGTCCAGAAACACTCCGCAGTACAAAGGCTGTACGAAAAGTCTAAAGAGAAATGGTATATAAGTAATATCTAGCATTGAGCAAAACAAAGGCAAACGAATTAATAATATCATAAAGAAGGCAAAGAAATGGACTACACTTTGCTGAATAATGTGCATGATTTGTCTATCGTCTGTCATGATTCCGTCATCCGGGACTGAGACTGAAGGACATCATGTTAAGGGACAGTATGTTCTGTAAAATGCTAGCTACTGTACATATATATTCCCACTTATTACAAGATAAGGTGAGCTGTGGTGAAATATGACTTATAGATATGTAAATCAATGGTAAAATAAAACTCGGAAGTGTGTAAATTAATAGTTTATCCATCAATTTATACATAAGAGTAAAATTTGATTTTTGGCCTCATTAAGGTCCCTTTTTCGTTTGATAAATGAGTCTATCACTTCACTATATACATATTCGACATTTCCCACTTGGAGTTTTGACTATGGTCTGGATTCCTCCTATATTACCTATATGTTACTAGTACGTGAGAATAATCTTAGTCTAAAATAACGGTGGAGCTTCTTACAGAAATTCCTTTGTAAAACTTAATATAGCAAATGCGCATGCTTGTACGTTACAGGAAGTGAAAGTACTCGGTTTCATTAACTTGGAGTTAAATCGTCATCACTGAACACGCAGACTGAGAAGCTAAGCAGCTTTGGTTGTGATGAATTACTGTGTACAATGATCTTACCCCTCTGCCTCTGTTATCTATATCACATACATATAGGAATGAATAAACGCATTGTTAAAATCTTACTTGTCCGTGGAGACCAGCCTCTCTTTACTTGGGGACCAAACATGATTTGTGATGAGCAGAAAAGACAGATAGCCAACCAAACCCGCCGTCAGCGCGGACCAATACACACCAAGCACGTCACTGTTCAGTAAAACCGTGGGATCGGCATTCGTATCATTCCATGTGGGGTAAGCGAATTTACAATCACCAATGGAAACAGAAGCTGTCCTGGAGTACATGGAGAGAAGTAAGCCGATGACTACTGGGGTGGATAGGGTTAGAGGAAGGGAGAAGGCCACTCGCTGGGCCACGATCTTACAGGCGGCTTTTCCGGTTTTGAAGCAGATCACGGAGCTAAATATATTTAATATTGAGAAAATAAACGGCATAAAGTTGATACACTTATCTTTTGCGTTAAAATTTCTAATATCGGATAGTAACGCATCTGTAAACCATTCGTACATTTCTGTAGGGGTACCTACATTTCTTTTCTGAAAGAAATATGATAGGACACAGTTATTGCCCTCTTTGCACCCGATACCATAAATAACACTAGGCATCACGATGAACGTCATGATCAGTTTCCAGATAGACGTAATAAATGTAACTTTTGTCCGTCTTCTGCGCATGCTCCTCTTTAACTTCGGGAGCCCTGTAGAGCCTTCATCTCCATTCCTGACGTAGTTTTCCCACCAGTTTACTGAGATCAGCAGAGGACACAAGGCGATCAAAATCGTCATGACCCATTTTCTGGTGTCCGAATTACGATCAGCGAGTTCAGATTTATACACGTAATAGACCCACAGTGCAACTGAGCCCAGTTGTAGAATAGCGGCTAAGGAGTTAAGTGTCCTGGCTATGCCGAGTTTTTGATTTCCTTTGTCCTTTGCTGTCCTTGAAGGATATACCACTTTTATAAAACCTGGAATTGTGGCCACGCATGAGCAAATCAGTACACCGGATATTGGCTCCAGACTGGGTAGAATGACCAGGACAAATATACAGATTCCTACAGAATGGAGAGTCTCGATAAGTAAGGCCTACAAAAAAATAATAATAATAAAAGTCGTTAAATAATTCTACTACGCATGCATCTAAATGTTTAGAACAAAGTAATCTGTAACTTCGAATTTCTCAAGTTTTTCAGTTGAACATCAAAATAACACCAAATATAAAACAATCAGCTGCATTGGAGAGAGGTTTATTACTGTTCAAACAACAACAACAACAACAACAACAAGCCTAAGATCTACGGAGAAATACCATTTGTAGAAATCCTTTTCTACATACTGCCATCATCACGTTTAAACTTTATAATTACTGAAAATACATGTACTAACATTAAACCCGTCTCTAGTATTAACAAAAAGAAATGTTCACCAAAACATGTGATATTTCAGTACAGTTTTATTGTTCATATAAAGGTTTTATTAATCCTAAGCCGGTATGGTTCAGTACAGGAAATGCTCGACTCATGGCCGAGAGATCCAGGATTCGACTCCCGCTGTGGACACACTGGTCCTGTTTTGCGAATGATACGGTAAAACGGATATTCCGTGTCAGACCCCCACCGGTGAAAGGCGTGGCACGTAAAGACCCCCACCGCTTTTGGAGGGTTCGTTGCAAAGGTATAATTTCTATGCAATGTATCAGGCACATGCCGTCATCATATGTATGAAATAATCGTGGAATCGCCTCAGACAATCAATAAATCGCCGTACCGGGATTTATTTCCGATGTAGTAGCGGCACCATAATAGAGTGGCGGCACCAAGGTATATCTTCCGCAGAGTGGTGGCACCCGTTTGGTTCATACACCCAAGAAAGTTACCATTGTGAAGGATGAATTTTGAACAGAGGGATTCTAATGTACAAACGTATTCAATAATATGGGTCCTCGGGTTTGAATGTCCCTCTATAGGAGATATAGGGTGAGAGAAGGTGGTATCACATCAGGAAATATAGGGAAACACAACATGAGAAATCACCTTAGGAGATATAGGGAGAACAAAGGTGATAATCACCTCAGGAAATATAGGGAAACACAACATGAGAAATCACCTTAGGAGATATAGGGAGAACAAAGGTGATAATCACCTCAGGAAATATAGGGAAACACAACATGAGAAATCACCTTAGGAGATATAGGGAGAACAAAGGTGATAATCACCTCAGGGAATATGGGAAACAGAACATGAGAAATCACCTTAGGAGATATATAGAGAAAGAATGTGATAATAACCTCAGGAAATATAGCGAAAGCAGCATATGATAAATCACCTTAAAAGATCAAGTGAGACAAGGTGATAATCACCTCAAGAACTATAAGGAAACAGACATGATAAATCACTTCAGAATAAAGGGAGACAGAAGGTGACAATCACCTCAGGAAATATAGGGAAACACAACATGAGAAATCACCTAAGGAGATATAGGGAGAACAAAGGTGATAATCACCTCAGGTAGTATAAGGAAACAAACATGATGAATCACCTAAGGAGATAAAGGGAGACAGAAGGTCATAATCACCTACAGTATCATTCCAGTCAAATAACTTCAGAAAGATACATTTGCGGATTCAGTTTATAGGTCAGTACAGTCGTCATCGGTAAGGAACAGGTCAGGGCCTTCCTACTTACCGTCATCAGTAAGAACAAGCCAGTGCCTTCGTACCTACCATCATCAGTAAGGAACAGGCCAGTGCCTTCGTACCTACCATCGTCAGTAAGAACAGGCCAGTGCCTTCGTACCTACCGTCCTCAGTAAGGAACAGGCCAGTGCCTTCATACCTACCGTCAGCAGTAAGGAACAGGCCAGTGCCTTCGTACCTACCGTCATCAGAAAGAAACAGGTCAGTGCCTTCGTACTTACCGTTATCAGTAAGGAACAGGTCAGTGCCTTCGTACTTACCGTTATCAGTAAGGAACAGGACGGTGCCTTCGTACTTACCATCATCAGTAAGGAACAGGCCAGTGCCTATGTACTTACCGTCATCAGTAAGGAACAGGCCAGTGCCATTGTACTTACCGTCATCAGTAAGGAACAGGACGGTGCCTTCGTACTTACCATCATCAGTAAGGAACAGGACGGTGCCTTCGTACTCACCGTCATCAGTAAGGAACAGGTCAGTGGCTTCGTATTTACCGTCATCAGTAAGGAACAGGTCAGTGGCTTCGTACTTACCGTCATCAATAAGGAACAGGTCAGTGCCTTCGTACCTACCGTCAGCAGTAAGGAACAGGCCAGTGCCTTCGTACCTGCCGTCATCAGAAAGAAACAGGCCAGTGCCTTCGTACTTACCGTTATCAGTAAGGAACGGGCCAGTGCCTTCGTACCTACCGTCATCAGTAAGGAACAGGACGGTGCCTTCGTACTTACCGTCATCAGTAAGGAACAGGCCAGTGCCTTCGTACCTACCGTCATCAGTAAGGAACAGGCCAGTGCCTTCGTTCCTACCGTCATCAGTAAGGAACAGGACGGTGCCTTCGTACTTACCGTCATCAGTAAGGAACAGGTCAGTGGCTTCGTACTTACCGTCATCAGTAAGGAACAGGTCAGTGGCTTCGTACTTACCATCATCAGTAAGAACAGGCCAGTGCCTTCGTACCTACCATCATCAGTAAGAACAGGCCAGTGCCTTCGTACCTACCGTCAGCAGTAAGGAACAGGCCAGTGCCTTCGTACCTGACATCAGCAGTAAGGAACAGGCCAGTGCCTTCGTACCTACCGTCATCAGAAAGAAACAGGTCAGTGCCTTCGTACTTTCCGTTATCAGTAAGGAACAGGTCAGTGCCTTCGTACTTACCGTTATCAGTAAGGAACAGGACGGTGCCTTCGTACTTACCGTCATCAATAAGGAACAGGACAGTGCCTTCGTACTTACCGTCATCAGTAAGGAACAGGCCAGTGCCTTCGTACTTACCGTCATCAGTAAGGAACAAGCCAGTGCCTTCGTACCTATCGTCATCAGTAAGGAACAGGACGGTGCCTTCGTTCTTACCGTAATCAGTAAGGAACAGGTCAGTGGCTTCGTACTTACCGTCATCATTAAGGAACAGGACAGTGCCTTCGTACTTACCGTCATCAGTAAGGAACAGGTCAGTGGCTTCGTACTTACCGTCATCAGTAAGGAACAGGTCAGTGGCTTCGTACTTACCGTCATCAGTAAGGAACAGGCCAGTGCCTTCGTACCTACCGTCAGCAGTAAGGAACAGGACAGTGCCTTCGTACCTACCGTCATCAGAAAGAAACAGGTCAGTGCCTTCGTACTTACCGTTATCAGTAAGGAACGGGCCAGTGGCTTCGTACTTACCGTCATCAGTAAGGAACAGGACGGTGCCTTCGTACTTACCGTCATCAGTAAGGAACAGGCCAGTGCCTTCGTACCTACCGTCATTAGCAAGGAACAGGTCAGTGGCTTCGTACTTACCGTCATCAGTAAGGAACAGGTCAGTGGCTTCGTACTTACCGTCATCAGTAAGGAACAGGTCAGTAGCTTCGTACTTACCGTCATCAGTAAGGAACAGGTACTTACCGTCATCAGTAAGGAACAGGTCAGTGGCTTCGTACTTACCGTTATCAGTAAGGAACAGGTCAGTAGCTTTGTACTTACCGTCATCAGTAAGGAACAGGTCAGTGCCTTCGTACTTGCCGTCATCAGTAAGGAACAGGACAGTGCCTTCGTACTTATCGTCATCAGTATGGAACAGGTCAGTACCTTCGTATTTACCGTCATCAGTAAGAAACAGGTCAGTGGCTACGTACTTATCGTCATAAGTCAGGAACAAATCAATGCTTTCGTAGTTGCCGTCATCAAACGGAACACGTCAGTGCTTTTGTAATTCGTCATCAGTAAGCAACAGATCAGTACTTTCGTACTTACCATTAAAGGTAAGATACAGATCAATGCTTTTGTATTTACCGGCATAAGTAAAGAGCAGATCACTGCCTTTGTACATCCCGTCATCAGTAAGGAAAAGGTCAGTGATTTCGTATGCACTGTCATAAGTAAGGAACAGGTGAATGC
>CM068593.1:24505367-24553714 GCA_035048485.1 Pteria penguin
CTGCTTGGAAATCTTTCCCGCAAAAACCAGGAAAATGGTACAAAATGGAAATTTCAACATGTTTAATAATTTTGTCTTCAGTGTACTTGTAGTTAAAGTGAGTATCTTCAAGGCCGAAAACGAGGTATGTTTATCCAGTTTCCGTTTTTGTAAAAAAGGAATTCCGTATGATGGAAGCTATCCTGATTTAAGATTCTTGTACAAGATGCAAGTGATATTATTGCTTTACATGAGCCATATTTTCCGTGAATTAAATATTTTCTTAAGTAAAATGGATTAAAGCTTGTTCGAACAGCTCGACAAACTGGCAGTGAATCCAAAACATAATACGGTTTTTACTGCAATATTGGAATCCAGTAAACTATTACAATTCAGGCTCCGAATATCTTGTTTGTATTTCAACCCTTAATCACACTAATGATGTAAGCACAGGGTATGGTAACTATACTCTGCTGGTTTGCAATTAATGACTAGTATTTATAATTATAATAAACTATATACTAATAACTATTTAGTGCAATTTCAATAAAGACTGTGAATCATGGTCTACATTATTGTCGACCTATAATCTTAGATTTCAAATTTTAAACATATTTATAGATACTCGAAACTGTAAAAATACTTCATGTCGCAATCTGATTTATTCACACTTTATGATACCCACGTATGACCTGAGACATACCTGCTCCGGTGATGTCGATAACTAGAGCAACCGTACACGTAGGTGGAGCATGAGATATACCTTCGTCAGTAATAGGGTCAATTTCTCAGGATTTATGGTAGATAACTACTTCAGAATGCTCATATCACAAGCTGAACATGTCTTTGAAATAACATATTTATGGATTTCAAATATTAAACCTTAAGGTGGGAACCATGTTATGTGATAATTGTTGAGTGCGTATTGAAATATGTTAGCAGAATTAATATTGCATTGTACGATAATTATATTACATACATACTTGTAAATAAAAGAAAATGTCTGGCGCCATGTCAGTTTCGGACAATGTACTAAGGTGGATTTTAAAC
Source organism: Pteria penguin (assembly GCA_035048485.1). NCBI lineage: Eukaryota > Metazoa > Mollusca > Bivalvia > Pterioida > Pteriidae > Pteria > Pteria penguin. The sequence goes on from CM068593.1 coordinate 24,506,397, forward strand.
TGAGAACACGTTTAACTTTAACTCGCACTAAATTAAGCAATTTATTACGCTTATATGTTTAATTCTTCTTTCTGTTATTCATGTCTATGCCGGACTTTTTCGTGCAAATTAATTAACTACTTTCTGTTAAAGATCTGTCGTAGAACATTATGATATAATTTTAAAAAGGATGTCAGTATGTATTTCAAAAAGGATGTTTGTATGTATTGTAAAAAGATGTTTGTATGTGTTGTAAAAAGGATGTATGTATGTATTGTAAAAGGATGTATATATGTATTGTAAAAAGGATGTATGTATGTATTGTAAAAAGGATGTTTGTATGTGTTGTAAAATGGGTGTATGCAAATATTGTTAAAAAGATGTATGTATTGTAAATGAGAGGTTTGTGTCTGAGGACATAATAATAGAATACCTCCTTGAAATACAGAAAGTGAAAATAAAAGAATTATGATAATTTTATAACACGATAACACGATTTTATTTTAATTGTTAATTTATACTTTTGTAACATTTACGAACTACGAATTGAATACAATTTTTATTTTAAAATTTATATATTAACTGATAGGAAATTGTCGCTCCTCTCGCTCTTGTTTCATAATGAAAAGAGGGCATTTTCAATAAAATTGAATTTCAACATTCATATCAGTCGAGTCTGTTCATTAAGAACACTAAGGGGAAGTAAACGAAATGTCCATCATATAGAGGTATTCTTTATATAGAGGACTGGCAAATTCTATGGTTTATTCACATATCCTGCTGACATTTCGAAGTTATTAACACTCTTGTCTTAATAACGATTGATAATTCATTGTTCTTATATGTTTCATAACATATATTACATATACAGTTGCAGTTGTTTGGAACTGAAAATATTTCAAAACAATATTTAATAAGACTTATAGTTTGATAAAGAAATTAATCTTAAGACACTAATTATCCAATAATTGGAGTACGAATATACGACACATATCATTTTTACATTGATTTCTTTAAAAGTGTAAAGATGATGGATAAATGCAAACCATAAGTCTAAAAATCCTGACACCAGAGGACATACAAAATCAGTGAAAATGAAAAACAAGTGGAAAATAACAAAATATGTCTACTTGAAGAGCATATGTGCACCCCTGTGGTGGAGTGAGATCAGGTGCCCAGGGAGAGTGAGCATCTCCTGCTTGCTAGCAACACCCGTCTACACGTATTATAATATAAAAAATACGAAATATAATGTGGTAATGACTGTAATTATAGGAGTATCCAAAGTATGTTTTTGTGGATTGAAATATTTTTTATTTATATCTCCTTCAACATTGGCCCCGTCGAGTTACAGCTTCAAGAAACCGTCCCCGAGTTAATTTATTGATATCCTCATTTCCAGATTTAAAACATTTCTCTTTCGTTTATGCGATGCATTATTTTCAATGTCAATCGTAATGTCTCGTTTTCTTTTCAAAAGGTCGGTAACTTGCGTTTGACCAACACCCATTTCTTGTGCTACGGCCCTAATACTTTTCCCGCTTTCCATAAGTGTTCAGGCTTTATCCCTCTTATCAAGCGTCAGTGCTTTTCTTTCGAACATTTTGGCGACAGTAAATGATTCAAATGATAATAATTGATTTCACTAATATAGTGATGCACGATTAAATTCTACAAACGAAAAAGTATAGGACAAGTCTGAAAAAATCTGATTTAGAATATTAAAATATTTTTGTGTTATTCTGTAATTATTATCTGTCTGGGGTGTCTGACATACAGGATAACAAAACGGACACCTCGATCTCTGGACAATGGACATCTTTTTGTGCTCCAATACACCTTGTTTATCCTGTATACCGGACATACAGGATAAACAAGGTGTATTGGAGCACAAAAAGATGTCCATTGTCCAGAGATCGAGGTGTCCGTTTTGCAGTGACCAGTGTAGTTTTACAGCATAAAAATCTTCAAGGGAAAAAAATGTCCGTTATAATGAGATGCCCGTTCTGTAAAGGTGTCCGTTGGTGCAGTATCTACTATACTATACTAAAACTTGATGGGTCACGTGGTGTAATACTCATGATTAAGATCAACCTACTCATACAGGTAAAAGATCAAAGTATGACTGAGATGGCGAGAGAGAGAGAGTGCCTGGCGGGATAACATTATATGACCTTACTCTGACATTCCATAGATATCATATCACCTCTTTTTTGATGTATATGCATGTGTTAATCCTTGCTCAACATGAACATGTATCGATAGTGTTTAGATAAACACAATAAGTTTTAGATATCATAGCCTAAAGATAGTTTTTAACTAAGTTTCTTCTTCCTTACGATGCACATTATCAGTCTTATATCTATAAAGAATTATATCTAACAGACTGTGGCTACACTTCGGATGTGACTGGTTGACAAGGACAATTTTTAAGTGACTGCTGACCCTTCCTCTATTTTATCTATGGATCTATGATCACAATTTTACACAGTACTGTAATATTTTCCCAACCTTTAGTGTTTGGTCAATCAGCAGTTCAACATTTATTGTTTTTTCCTCTTACAGGTATGTTGAAAAAGCTTTCGTTTTGATCATTTCATTTTCATTTTTCCTGGGTTCACATATGCGTTTTAAGTATATGCTCTTTGGTTTATTTTCCTTGTTTTTCCCTTTTGCTGATTTTGAATGCGCTTCGGTTTCAAGATTTTTTGGACAGTTGATTTGATCCTGTTCGTGTTGCTCTGTTTCAACGAAACACAGCAACACGAAACAGATTTAAAGCATTCGCTTTGGAATATTTTGACTGTCATCTGATTTGATTTATTCATCACTCTATCGTTTGGGATATACACCAATCAACACTGTGCATTACAATCCGACAAAAGGCTATCGCACAACATGTAAGAAAGAGTAAATGCGTGTGATTTTATAGATCATAATAACATTTGTGAAAAGTTCAAAAACTTAAAAAGACACACTTGACAGACACAATAGTACAGACAATTGAACAATCTGAATAGTCAGTGTGTTTTATCATTTCAGTACATATTTATCGTAGTCACAAGGAGTTGTTGATAACATTTTGATATAGTTGTCCTGTATGTAACAATACTGAAGTAGTTTTCTTAAGATATTATACGTGAAGCGTCATTTCTCGTAGGAAAATCAGGTACTGTCTTTTAAATGAGAAGTCTCCGAAAGGACATCCAAACATTATTAATCTTTTAAGTATTTATTTTCTAGGAAAAAAAAGGAATGAAAAAGAAACTTCTATTAACCTTTGTTGTAGTAATTTCGAACTTTGGAAATATCAATACTGAGAAATAATACATGAAACATGAATATCACAAAATAGTTAGATAAGAATCACAGAAAAGCTTCGACTAAAACCAGGGTGTGTTCAATTGGAAAAAGGCTTTGATTTATTTGATTGTGTCAAAAGTCTATAGTGTCATTTCTCGTAGGAAAATCAGGTCCTGTCTTTTGAATGTGAAATCTTCAAATGGACATCCAAAGCATTATAATTCTAGTAAGAATTTATTTTCTAGGAATAAAAAAAGACAAAAAAAAAAAAAAAAACAAAACAAACAAAAACAAAAACAAAAAAAAAAAAACTAAAAAAAAAAAAAAAAACAAACAAAAAAACAAAACCAAAACATTAACATAAAAAAAAGAAACTTCCATAAATTTTAGTCGTTGCAAGTTCTACAGAAATATTTATACTGAGAAATGATATATGAAACATGAATATCTCAGAACAGTTAAGAATCACAGAAAAGCTTCGACTAAAATCAAGATATGTTCAATTAGAAAAAGACAGACTTTTTTGATTGAGTCAAAAGTCTACGTTTTCCATCGAAATTACAAATGCCACTTGCTGCTCTCACAAAAGAGACCGTGCTGCGTATTTGAAAAGTAAAATATATGGAGGTTGATGTAGAACGAATTTCAGGGATATATAAATATTTATCGTGGTACACAGCTATAAGTGCTGTAGTAACGTAGTACCAGGGGTCCATGAACGTCCACCTCTGAACGGTGTTGCACGTGAGTATGATACAGCACTCAATAGTTTCGTATTTAGAAATCAGTCATTTGACATTAAATTACGGATATAATTTTCAACATTTTGTTCCCAAATTTCATAATGTATATAACTGTGGCAACGCTTACCTTATCGAGCAAGTTTTAAATCAATTTCGAATCACAACATGCATACGATCTCACATCAGAATTTCAATTCCTATGTTCTGTGATCTTACATGTTACTACTGAAAATGCACATGCACAAGGTTTTACAATAATCAACATGAACTCACAGTGTGCTTTATCTTATCGCAATTTTTATTTTATCTATACCTATCATAAATCTAATCACAAATTTATCCTCTGTCCAATCAGGATAAGAATCAATAAAGGATTGAAATATTCCCTTCCTTGTATAAAATGACTATAAATTTATTTTTAGATTTCATTTGCCCGTCCTCGTTTTGTTTTTCTTGATTTAGCCATGATTTATTGCACAGTGTCTTCTTAAATCATGTGGCTGTTTCTTTTTTTCCCCTATTTCGTATTGTATATTACATTTATGATTATAACCTAATTAAAGTTCAATATCACGTGACAGTTTTGATCTAATGTGAAAAGAGTTTTGTATGCCAGCGTTGCTTAATCATAGCATCTACGTGAATGTTACTCAGAACTGTAGACATACCATAGACCCTGCGGGAAGGTCCAACATATTATGTTTCCAAAACAAGAAAAAAAATCCACTTTGGTCTACTGTGGATTTTGAAACACCCCTTCCTGAATACCATTTTAAGTACCAACGGGGGTAGATCCGTTGTTTTCGTATTCACTATTTATTGTGAAAATCCCTCAAAATATTCAGTTTGAGTTCACTGTTACAACATTAAAAGTTACAATATAACTAACCCACAAAATTGTATGACTAAATATTTAATGCCTTTTTGGTATAAATTTTGCAAGTCTATCAAAACAATTAATGTTGAAGATTTAGTCTACATATGGTTAAAGTTTAAGTCTACATATGGTTAAAATTTTTCAACATGAATTCATTTAAAAACCATTATGAGGAGATAAAAAGAGATAGATTCTATAACAATTTACTTTAAAATAATTTTCTGCATCCGCACTTTCCCAAATATTAATTATTTTACCATCTTAGAAAAATATATATATACTGCAGCTTATTCATGTACCAATGAATTAATAATGTAATAGCATAATCATTCGATGGCACGGTACTTTACCAACAAATATAATGTACATACGACAAATGGAACGAATAGTCAGCGTTATAAGCTAATATTCTCTGGCGAGTGTGGCTTCCCTAATAGGAGAAGCATTCTTCTTCCACGCACATAATTTCACTTCTGACTTACTCGGACCTATGCAAGTCCATCGCGATATATTGCTGTAAGCGTGAGAGTGACATGATACTAGGTGCATTTGCATTTTGCGTTACTGAATGTTGTAAGATAGGATATAAGACAACCCCCCAAGTAATCCACAAACATATTTTCAGTTGCATTTGACATTATTCTAAACATTTATAATTAGCAAAAAGACATAGAAGTATTAAATAAAGGGTTCTTCGGAGGATGAGTTAAAAGGTAAAGTACTTACATATATCTATTATACATATTTTGTATAGCATCGCTTACCTTGTATTATATATATTGTGTATAGCATCGCTTACCTTGTATTACATATATTGTGTATAGTATCGCTTACCTTGTATTTCCTTGTAGGCATAGTAATGGCTAATGTGGTCTAACTTGAAGTCATAGAAAAATAAACTAGATATGACCAAATATTGTTATGTATGGGCAGTCCTCTTTATTGGGGCCATAAAGGTAGATCCATGTCTTTATCAAGCTCCACTGTGTGTCTCCATTGTGTGTCCCTGTAGTTTATATAGTGGTAGGATCATCTATGGTCTAGAATTTAAACGTTGGTTTCCTTACATCCCATGAGTAATTACTGATGAAGCTTCAGGTCTCTATCTAAGCGAGATATTCTAATACACGTATTTATAGATGTAGATATCATAACAGATAACTGTTATGTAAGCTACCAGCGGAGTAACCAGGCTTACGCAATTAAATACCTATCTAGTTTTATGTAACGGCGGCACTCGCCACAACATACAAATAAACCACTGAAAGTTAGAGGCGAGACCTCGATACAACATACAGATAAACCACTGAAAGTTAGAGGCGAGACCTCGCTACAGCATACAAGATAAACCACTGAAAGTTAGAGGCGAGACCTCTCTACAACATACAGATAAACCACTGAAAGTTAGAGGCGAGACCTCGCTACAGCATACAAGATAAACCACTGAAAGTTAGAGGCGAGACCTCGCTACAGCATACAAGATAAACCACTGAAAGTTAGAGGCGAGACCTCGCTACAGCATACAAGATAAACCACTGAAAGTTAGAGGCGAGACCTCGCCACAACATACAGATAAACCACTGAAAGTTAGAGGCGAGACCTCGCTACAACATACAAGATAAACCACTGAAAGTTAGAGGCGAGACCTCGCTACAACATACAAGATAAACCACTGAAAGTTAGAGGCGAGACCTCGCTACAGCATACAAGATAGACCACTGAAAGTTAGAGGCAAGACCTCGCTACAACATACAAGATAAACCACTGAAAGTTAGAGGCGAGACCTCGCCACAACATACAGATAAACCACTGAAAGTTAGAGGCGAGACCTCGCTACAACATACAGATAAACCACTGAAAGTTAGAAGCGAGACCTCGATACAACATACAAGATAAACCACTGAAAGTTAGAGGCGAGACCTCGCTACAGCATACAAGATAAACCACTGAAAGTTAGAGGCGAGACCTCGCCACAACATACAGATCAACCACTGAAAGTTAGAGGCGAGACCTCGCTACAACATACAGAAAAAACCACTGAAAGTTAGAGGCGAGACCTCGCTACAGCATACAGTAAACCACTGAAAGTTAGAGGCGAGACCTCGCTACAGCATACAAGATAAACCACTGAAAGTTAGAGGCGAGACCTCGCTACAACATACAAGATAGACCTCTGAAAGTTAGAGGCGAGACCTCGCTACAACATACAAGATAGACCACTGAAAGTTAGAGGCGAGACCTCGCTACAACATACAAGATAGACCACTGAAAGTTAGAGGCGAGACTTAGCTACAACATACAAGATACATCACTGAAAGTTAGAGGCGAGACCAGGTATGTGGGAGGAGTAAACATCTCCTATCTGGTGAGCCACATCCACTATTAATACCGAGAACTTGCAGATGAAACAGGAAAATGTCAACACTGGTCACATGTCATGTGAACGATACTGTGTAGGATGCTTCAACAAACATCAGTACACGGACATAATAAATCTGAAGTCAATCCTTTCTAAGATATAAAAGTTTTGTGTATCATCTTTACACCAGAAGAAATTGTAAAAATGCCAATGAGAGGGAAAAAACAAAGATGAGGCACATTTTAGTTGGTTTGCAAACGAAGCATATTAGTTATATTCCACTTTTATTGGTGAAACTAAAAGTTGAAGAAAAACAAACGCAATGTTTGGCAAACATACAAAATTAAGATCGTTTCCATAAGCAACCAAAATACTTCATTTTAACGGTTTCATTCAATTCAAACTTCGTTTGTTTCTGATACAGATTCATCTTGACACATTCATTATTCCTTAAAAATACCACAGATGACTCTGATATGCTGGGTATGGTTTGATGCGATACAACACACCGTCTTGTATAAAGTCACCTATTCCATTACGACAGCTTTATTTGTTGTACATCTTAGATACTAGTCGTTTTATATAACTGATAAGATTACCACAGTAATGTTAATTTTAGGTGGCAAGTTTTATTACGTGACTGGGAACTAGAGGTAAGGCCATATGACTCCGAGATGGTGTTATCACGTGACCGGAAACCAGAGATAATGCCTGATTATTCTGAGATGTAAGGTTTTTTTTTATTTAAGTAGCCACACCCTTCACAAAGAACCCAGAAGTTAAAATCAATGATGTAATAATTATTCATTCATCATGAACATGTAACATTTTCTCACATATGTAATGCTGGAAAGCTTTGCCTCGCTTATTGGGAGGGATACATTTACTCGCCTTTTACCTCTGATTTCATCATTGGTTGTAAAGGTTTCCACGTTTTATGGTTTCTACAGCGTTACAGCACGAACTATTTTCATACTTTACATTGTCTATGTATTCATTAGGTTCTCAGAAACCACTGTTCATTAAGTGATTTACAACATTACAGAACACGCTGACTCTCAACATATGTGTACGGTGTCAAGGATTATCTAGGAAGATATGGTAATATCAGTAATAGGAAGGATTAAAGTGTACTTCTATGTCTGGACAGATTACACAGAAATAGATATATAATAAGAGCATACCTGAGTCAAGACTGACGGGCATTGAAGACCTATCACTATCTAGACGTTATTTTAAAATAAAATTTTAACGTTTTTAACCAGGAAAATGTATATATCTAACAAGAAATGTGTAATACAGCGATTTTTAAAGGTTGCTTTTTAATGGATAGGCCTTCTTTCATGAGGTCATTTCAATGTTTCACAAAAAAGAACGTATAGATGTATTGTTAAAATATGTTGCAAATGTGTTTAAAAACTACAACAGATTTATTTGATAAAATTCCTATAGATATCGACTTGGTCATTTTCCCGTTAATGCACTTTTCTGTCATAGGCCATACATTCTAAATGAGAAGTGTTTAGATATTCTGACATATCAGTCCTTATTTCAGTTGTTGTGTTACTGCGTTCATAACAAATATGTATCAGCCCCTAGAAAGTATAAAATATATTCGATCGATGTTCTTTTTGTGTGCGTGTTTTTTTTTTTTTTTTTTTTTCTTTTTTTTTTTTGGGGGGGGGGGGGGTTATCATTTTCTCTTTGTTTATTTATTTATTTATTTTTGAATGATAACACACTTTGCACTAAATTCATATAATCATAAACATCATCTGAATTATTGACATTTCAATTTCTGAAAATTTCAAAAAATTCCCAAATGTATGTATGACGCCAATTTAGTTAAATCTTCAATATCGGAAGACCAATTTTTTTTATTTATTTATTTATGAAATCTTTTAATTTTAATTTTAATTTAATATACAGGATTTTAGATAAATGTTTAAAATAGTGATATTAATTTTAAATGTCAAATAAGAAGAAGATATTTTATTTGATGCAGAAAATAAAGATAAAGAAGATTCATTTTGTCACAATAATAGTATGAAGGAGAGAAACTAAAAAAAATCATGAAAATTTTTGTACCATTTAAAAGATTAAGATGAATTCTCAACAATATATTTTACTGATTTTCAATATCATTTATTAATATCGAAATGGACAGTTAATGTTGAAAATATTCTGTAGTATTGCAATTGGTGAAGATTTAACAAGACTTATCATGTTATTTTAATATCAGCGCTAAATATTATTATATACACTACCCCGTATGAATAAGTACACACCCTTATATTTTTCATATTTTTGGAATTTATTTGACAAAAATGAAAGAAATAGAAATAATACAGATATTTTTGTTGTTTATATTCAATGAAAGAACATGTTTATAATGAAAAAGTGAAGTTTAACGAAACATTTTTTAAAAAATGATATACAAATGCAATACTAATCTATAATGCACATTTCAGTCTAATATTTTGTGTACCCTCCTCTTGCCCTTATCACGGCTTGAATACGTTTAGGCATGCTTTAACAAGTGTTCTGCATCTCCTGGCAGACAAACTGTCCCAACATTCTATCAGTTAAAATCTAACAACCTAAAATATTGACTTATTATTGGTTGTCTTTAAAGAAAATTCCTGGGGTGGGTACTTACTTATGGAGGGTAGTGTACATGTAGTTAATGTTCTTTAGTGTTACTCCACATGTATTAGCTAAGTAAGAATTCTAGTGTTCACTTGAGCTCTTTGTACAACTTTCACAGTCAATTCCCAAGTAATATTAGACGATGATATTTACACCTTTATGTTCCTATATGGTTTTCAAACACTTGTTAAAAGCCGGCGTGGCCTAGTGTATTGCGTCGGACTCCTGATCGGGAGGCCGGGGTTCGAGTCCCGCTCTGGTCATGCCGGTGTCATGTCTTTCGGATGAGACAGTTAAAACCGAGGCCCCGTGTCGTGGTATGCATGGCACGTTAAAGATCCCTCACTGCTTCGGGTGGGTCCGTTGCAAAGGTCAAAATTTGTATGCCCCGCATCAGGCAGATGCCGTCACCATATACGTGAAATATTCGTGGTGTGACGTAAAACAAAACTCAATCAATCAATCAATCAAACACTTGTTAAACTTTTCCGAATACAAATATAATATTAACCTCGTGGACAAAATACAATAGAAACTCGGGACAAAATACAGTATATGCTCTTGGACCAAATACAATTGAACCTCGTAGACAAAATACAGTATATGCTCTTGGACAAAATAACAATTAAACCTCGTGGACAAAATACAATATTACTTGTAGCCGTAAAACGTAGCCCTATTTTAATGATAGGGCCACGATTCCTACGTTGTGCAAACTTGCATTTTCGATAAATGGAATGCTCAGCACGATTCTACGCCATTCGGAATTGAATGGAGTTAAATTCAAACATAATTGTCAACGATCGGTAATTACTCACCAGATCTGTCGTCTGAAGGTTCTACACACATTTTTCACCAACCGGTGTCCAAATATTCCGGTTTATCTATGTAGTCTGAATCATCCAAACGTTTGAGTCTGTGAACAAGATGCAATTACGCAAACATGTCGGTGATACAGACTACATATAAACAAACCGGCAAATTTGATTAACAAATACAGTAGGACTTCATGGACAAATACAGAAGAACCTCGTGGACAAATGCAGTATAACCTCGAGGACAAAATACACTATAACCTTGAAGACAAATACAGTAGAACCTCGTGAACAATGCAGTAGAGCCTTGTGGACAAATACAGATACAAATACAGACCTCGCTACAGCATACAAGATAAACCACTGAAAGTTAGAGGCGAGACCTCGCTACAGCATACAAGATAAACCACTGAAAGTTAGAGGCGAGACCTCGCTACAGCATACAAGATAAACCACTGAAAGTTAGAGGCGAGACCTCGCCACAACATACAGATAAACCACTGAAAGTTAGAGGCGAGACCTCGCTACAACATACAAGATAAACCACTGAAAGTTAGAGGCGAGACCTCGCTACAACATACAAGATAAACCACTGAAAGTTAGAGGCGAGACCTCGCTACAGCATACAAGATAGACCACTGAAAGTTAGAGGCAAGACCTCGCTACAACATACAAGATAAACCACTGAAAGTTAGAGGCGAGACCTCGCCACAACATACAGATAAACCACTGAAAGTTAGAGGCGAGACCTCGCTACAACATACAGATAAACCACTGAAAGTTAGAGGCGAGACCTCGATACAACATACAAGATAAACCACTGAAAGTTAGAGGCGAGACCTCGCTACAGCATACAAGATAAACCACTGAAAGTTAGAGGCGAGACCTCGCTACAGCATACAGCTAAACCACTGAAAGTTAGAGGCGAGACCTCGCTACAGCATACAAGATAAACCACTGAAAGTTAGAGGCGAGACCTCGCTACAACATACAAGATAAACCACTGAAAGTTAGAGGCGAGACCTCGCTACAGCATACAAGATAAACCACTGAAAGTTAGAGGCGAGACCTCGCCACAACATACAGATAAACCACTGAAAGTTAGAGGCGAGACCTCGCTACAACATACAGAAAAAACCACTGAAAGTTAGAGGCGAGACCTCGCTACAGCATACAGTAAACCACTGAAAGTTAGAGGCGAGACCTCGCTACAGCATACAAGATAAACCACTGAAAGTTAGAGGCGAGACCTCGCTACAACATACAAGATAGACCGCTGAAAGTTAGAGGCGAGACCTCGCTACAACATACAAGATAGACCACTGAAAGTTAGAGGCGAGACCTCGCTACAACATACAAGATAGACCACTGAAAGTTAGAGGCGAGACCTCGCTACAACATACAAGATAGACCACTGAAAGTTAGAGGCGAGACTTAGCTACAACATACAAGATACATCACTGAAAGTTAGAGGCGAGACCAGGTATGTGGGAGGAGTAAACATCTCCTATCTGGTGAGCCACATCCACTATTAATGCCGAGAACTTGCAGATGAAACAGGAAAATGTCAACACTGGTCACATGTCATGTGAACGATACTGTGTAGGATGCTTCAACAAACATCAGTACACGGACATAATAAATCTGAAGTCAATCCTTTCTAAGATATAAAAGTTTTGTGTATCATCTTTACACCAGAAGAAATTGTAAAAATGCCAATGAGAGGGAAAAACAAAGATGAGGCACATTTTAGTTGGTTTGCAAACGAAGCATATTAGTTATATTCCACTTTTATTGGTGAAACTAAAAGTTGAAGAAAAACAAACGCAATGTTTGGCAAACATACAAAATTAAGATCGTTTCCATAAGCAACCAAAATACTTCATTTTAACGGTTTCATTCAATTCAAACTTCGTTTGTTTCTGATACAGATTCATCTTGACACATTCATTATTCCTTAAAAATACCACAGATGACTCTGATATGTTGGGTATGGTTTGATGCGATACAACACACCGTCTTGTATAAAGTCACCTATTCCATTACGACAGCTTTATTTGTTGTACATCTTAGATACTAGTCGTTTTATATAACTGATAAGATTACCACAGTAATGTTAATTTTAGGTGGCAAGTTTTATTACGTGACTGGGAACTAGAGGTAAGGCCATATGACTCCGAGATGGTGTTATCACGTGACCGGAAACCTGAGATAATGCCTGATTATTCTGAGATGTAAGGTTTTTTTTTATTTAAGTAGCCACACCCTTCACAAAGAACCCAGAAGTTAAAATCAATGATGTAATAATTATTCATTCATCATGAACATGTAACATTTTCTCACATATGTAATGCTGGAAAGCTTTGCCTCGCTTATTGGGAGGGATACATTTACTCGCCTTTTACCTCTGATTTCATCATTGGTTGTAAAGGTTTCCACGTTTTATGGTTTCTACAGCGTTACAGCACGAACTATTTTCATACTTTACATTGTCTATGTATTCATTAGGTTCTCAGAAACCACTGTTCATTAAGTGATTTACAACATTACAGAACACGCTGACTCTCAACATATGTGTACGGTGTCAAGGATTATCTAGGAAGATATGGTAATATCAGTAATAGGAAGGATTAAAGTGTACTTCTATGTCTGGACAGATTACACAGAAATAGATATATAATAAGAGCATACCTGAGTCAAGACTGACGGGGCATTGAAGACCTATCACTATCTAGACGTTATTTTAAAATAAAATTTTAACGTTTTTAACCAGGAAAATGTATATATCTAACAAGAAATGTGTAATACAGCGATTTTTAAAGGTTGCTTTTTAATGGATAGGCCTTCTTTCATGAGGTCATTTCAATGTTTCACAAAAAAGAACGTATAGATGTATTGTTAAAATATGTTGCAAATGTGTTTAAAAACTACAACAGATTTATTTGATAAAATTCCTATAGATATCGACTTGGTCATTTTCCCGTTAATGCACTTTTCTGTCATAGGCCATACATTCTAAATGAGAAGTGTTTAGATATTCTGACATATCAGTCCTTATTTCAGTTGTTGTGTTACTGCGTTCATAACAAATATGTATCAGCCCCTAGAAAGTATAAAATATATTCGATCGATGTTCTTTTTGTGTGCGTGGTTTTTTTTTTTTTTTTTTTTTGTTTTTTTTTTGGGGGGGGGGTTTTAATTTTGTGTTTGTTTATTTATTTATTTATTTTTGAATGATAACACACTTTGCACTAAATTCATATAATCATAAACATCATCTGAATTATTGACATTTCAATTTCTGAAAATTTCAAAAAATTCCCAAATGTATGTATGACGCCAATTTAGTTAAATCTTCAATATCGGAAGACCAATTTTTTTATTTATTTATTTATGAAATCTTTTAATTTTAATTTTAATTTAATATACAGGATTTTAGATAAATGTTTAAAATAGTGATATTAATTTTAAATGTCAAATAAGAAGAAGATATTTATTTGATGCAGAAAATAAAGATAAAGAAGATTCATTTTGTCACAATAATAGTATGAAGGAGAGAAACTAAAAAAATCATGAAAATTTTGTACCATTTAAAAGATTAAGATGAATTCTCAACAATATATTTTACTGATTTTCAATATCATTTATTAATATCGAAATGGACAGTTAATGTTGAAAATATTCTGTAGTATTGCAATTGGTGAAGATTTAACAAGACTTATCATGTTATTTTAATATCAGCGCTAAATATTATTATATACACTACCCCGTATGAATAAGTACACACCCTTATATTTTTCATATTTTTGGAATTTATTTGACAAAAATGAAAGAAATAGAAATAATACAGATATTTTGTTGTTTATATTCAATGAAAGAACATGTTTATAATGAAAAAGTGAAGTTTAACAAAACATTTGTAAAAAACCATATACAAATGCAATACTAATCTATAATGCACATTTCAGTCTAATATTTTGTGTACCCTCCTCTTGCCCTTATCACGGCTTGAATACGTTTAGGCATGCTTTAACAAGTGTTCTGCATCTCCAGGCAGACAAACTGTCCCAACATTCTATCAGTTAAAATCTAACAACCTAAAATATTGACTTATTATTGGTTGTCTTTAAAGAAAATTCCTGGGGTGGGTACTTACTTATGGAGGGTAGTGTACATGTAGTTAATGTTCTTTAGTGTTACTCCACATGTATTAGCTAAGTAAGAATTCTAGTGTTCACTTGAGCTCTTTGTACAACTTTCACAGTCAATTCCCAAGTAATATTAGACGATGATATTTACACCTTTATGTTCCTATATGGTTTTCAAACACTTGTTAAAAGCCGGCGTGGCCTAGTGGTATTGCGTCGGACTCCTGATCGGAGGCTGGGGTTCGAGTCCCGCTCTGGTCATGCCAGTGTCATGTCTTTCGGATGAGACAGTTAAAACCGAGGCCCCGTGTCGTGGTATGCATGGCACGTTAAAGATCCCTCACTGCTTCGGGTGGGTCCGTTGCAAAGGTCAAAATTTGTATGCCCCGCATCAGGCAGATGCCGTCACCATATACGTGAAATATTCGTGGTGTGACGTAAAACAAAACTCAATCAATCAATCAATCAAACACTTGTTAAACTTTTCCGAATACAAATATAATATTAACCTCGTGGACAAAATACAATAGAAACTCGGGACAAAATACAGTATATGCTCTTGGACCAAATACAATTGAACCTCGTAGACAAAATACAGTATATGCTCTTGGACAAAATACAATTAAACCTCGTGGACAAAATACAATATTACTTGTAGCCGTAAAACGTAGCCCTATTTTAATGATAGGGCCACGATTCCTACGTTGTGCAAACTTGCATTTTCGATAAATGGAATGCTCAGCACGATTCTACGCCATTCGGAATTGAATGGAGTTAAATTCAAACATAATTGTCAACGATCGGTAATTACTCACCAGATCTGTCGTCTGAAGGTTCTACACACATTTTTCACCAACCGGTGTCAAATATTCCGGTTTATCTATGTAGTCTGAATCATCCAAACGTTTGAGTCTGTGAACAAGATGCAATTACGCAAACATGTCGGTGATACAGACTACATATAAACAAACCGGCAAATTTGATTAACAAATACAGTAGGACTTCATGGACAAATACAGAAGAACCGCGTGGACAAATGCAGTATAACCTCGAGGACAAAATACACTATAACCTTGTAGACAAATACAGTAGAACCTCGTGAACAATGCAGTAGAGCCTTGTGGACAAATACAGATACAAATACAGACCTCGCTACAGCATACAAGATAAACCACTGAAAGTTAGAGGCGAGACCTCGCTACAGCATACAAGATAAACCACTGAAAGTTAGAGGCGAGACCTCGCTACAGCATACAAGATAAACCACTGAAAGTTAGAGGCGAGACCTCGCCACAACATACAGATAAACCACTGAAAGTTAGAGGCGAGACCTCGCTACAACATACAAGATAAACCACTGAAAGTTAGAGGCGAGACCTCGCTACAACATACAAGATAAACCACTGAAAGTTAGAGGCGAGACCTCGCTACAGCATACAAGATAAACCACTGAAAGTTAGAGGCAAGACCTCGCTACAACATACAAGATAAACCACTGAAATTTATAGGCGAGAACTCGCAAAAACATACAGATAAACCACTGAAAGTTAGAGGCGAGACCTCGCTACAACATACAGATAAACCACTGAAAGTTAGAGGCGAGACCTCGATACAACATACAAGATAAACCACTGAAAGTTAGAGGCGAGACCTCGCTACAGCATACAAGATAAACCACTGAAAGTTAGAGGCGAGACCTCGCTACAAGCATACAGCTAAACCACTGAAAGTTAGAGGCGAGACCTCGCTACAGCATACAAGATAAACCACTGAAAGTTAGAGGCGAGACCTCGCTACAACATACAAGATAAACCACTGAAAGTTAGAGGCGAGACCTCGCTACAGCATACAAGATAAACCACTGAAAGTTAGAGGCGAGACCTCGCTACAACATACAGATAAACCACTGAAAGTTAGAGGCGAGACCTCGCTACAACATACAGAAAAAACCACTGAAAGTTAGAGGCGAGACCTCGCTACAGCATACAGTAAACCACTGAAAGTTATAGGCGAGACCTCGCTAACAGCATACAAGATAAAACCACTGAAAGTTAGAGGCGAGACCTCGCTACAACATACAAGATAGACCGCTGAAAGTTAGAGGCGAGACCTCGCTACAACATACAAGATAGACCACTGAAAGTTAGAGGCGAGACCTCGCTACAACATACAAGATAGACCACTGAAAGTTAGAGGCGAGACCTCGCTACAACATACAAGATAGACCACTGAAAGTTAGAGGCGAGACTTAGCTACAACATACAAGATACATCACTGAAAGTTAGAGGCGAGACCAGGTAATGTGGGAGGAGTAAACATCTCCTATCTGGTGAGCCATATCCACTATTATTGCCGAGAAGTTGCTGTTGTAACAGGCAAATGTCAAGTCTGGTCACATGTCATGTGAACGATACTGTGTAGGAAGCTTCAACACACATCAGTACACGGACATAATAAATCTGAAGTCTAGCCTTTCTAAGATATAAAAGTTTTTGTGTATCATCCTTTACACCAGAAGAAATTGTAAAAATGCCAATGAGAGGGAAAAACAAAGATGAGGCACATTTTAGTTGGTTTGCAAACGAAGCATATTAGTTATATTCCACTTTTATTGGTGAAACTAAAAGTTGAAGAAAAACAAACGCAATGTTTGGCAAACATACAAAATTAAGATCGTTTCCATAAGCAACCAAAATACTTCATTTTAAAGGTTTCATTCAATTCAAACTTCGTTTGTTTCTGATACAGATTCATCTTGACACATTCATTATTCCTTAAAAATACCACAGATGACTCTGATATGTTGGGTATGGTTTGATGCGATACAACACACCGTCTTGTATAAAGTCCACCTATTCCATTACGACAGCTTTATTTGATGTACATCTTAGATACTAAGTCGTTTTATATAACTGATAAGATTACCACAGTAATGTTAATTTTAGGTGGCAAGTTTTATTAACGTGACTGGGAACTAGAGGTAAGGCCATATGACTCCGAGATGGTGTTATCACGTGACCGGAAACCAGAGATAATGCCTGATTATTCTGAGATGTAAGGTTTTTTTTTATTTAAGTAGCCACACCCTTCACAAAGAACCCAGAAGTTAAAATCAATGATGTAATAATTATTCATTCATCATGAATATGTAACATTATCACATATGTAATGCTGGAAAGCTTTGCCTCGCTTATTGGGAGGGATACATTTACTCGCCTTTTACCTCTGATTTCATCATTGGTTGTAAAGGTTTCCACGTTTTATGGTTTCTACAGCGTTACAGCACGAACTATTTTCATACTTTACATTGTCTATGTATTCATTAGGTTCTCAGAAACCACTGTTCATTAAGTGAGTTAACAACATTACAGAACACGCTGACTCTCAACATATGTGTACCGGTGTCAAGGATTATCTAGGAAGATATGGTAATATCAGTAATAGGAAGGATTAAAGTGTACTTCTATGTCCTGGACAGATTACACAGAAATAGATATATAATAAGAGCATACCTGAGTCAAGACTGACGGGCATTGAAGACCTATCACTATCTAGACGTTATTTTAAAATAAAATTTTAAACGTTTTTTAACCAGGAAAATGTATATATCTAACAAGAAATGTGTAATACAGCGATTTTTAAAGGTTGCTTTTTAATGGATAGGCCTTCTTTCATGAGGTCATTTCAATGTTTCACAAAAAAGAACGTATAGATGTATTGTTAAAATATGTTGCAAATGTGTTTAAAAACTGCAACAGATTTATTTGATAAAATTCCTATAGATATCGACTTGGTCATTTTCCCGTTAATGCACTTTTCTGTCATAGGCCATACATTCTAAATGAGAAGTGTTTAGATATTCTGACATATCAGTCCTTATTTCAGTTGTTGTGTTACTGCGCTCATAACAAATATGTATCAGCCCCTAGAAAGTATAAAATATATTCGATCGATGTTCTTTTTGTGTGCGTGTTTTTTTTTTTTTTTTTTTTTTTTTTTTTTTTGGGGGGGGGGGGGGGGTTTTAATTTTATATTTTTTTTTTTATTTTTTTTTTTTTTAATGATAACACACTTTGCACTAAATTCATATAATCATAAACATCATCTGAATTATTGACATTTCAATTTCTGAAAATTTCAAAAAATTCCCAAATGTATGTATGACGCCAATTTAGTTAAATCTTCAATATCGGAAGACCAATTTTTTTTATTTATTTATTTATGAAATCTTTTAATTTTAATTTTAATTTAATATACAGGATTTTAGATAAATGTTTAAAATAGTGATATTAATTTTAAATGTCAAATAAGAAGAAGATATTTTATTTGATGCAGAAAATAAAGATAAAGAAGATTCATTTTGTCACAATAATAGTATGAAGGAGAGAAACTAAAAAAATCATGAAAATTTTGTACCATTTAAAAGATTAAGATGAATTCTCAACAATATATTTTACTGATTTTCAATATCATTTATTAATATCGAAATGGACAGTTAATGTTGAAAATATTCTGTAGTATTGCAATTGGTGAAGATTTAACAAGACTTATCATGTTATTTTAATATCAGCGCTAAATATTATTATATACACTACCCCGTATGAATAAGTACACACCCTTATATTTTTCATATTTTTGGAATTTATTTGACAAAAATGAAAGAAATAGAAATAATACAGATATTTTGTTGTTTATATTCAATGAAAGAACATGTTTATAATGAAAAAGTGAAGTTTAACAAAACATTTGTAAAAAACCATATACAAATGCAATACTAATCTATAATGCACATTTCAGTCTAATATTTTGTGTACCCTCCTCTTGCCCTTATCACGGCTTGAATACGTTTAGGCATGCTTTAACAAGTGTTCTGCATCTCCTGGCAGACAAACTGTCCCAACATTCTATCAGTTAAAATCTAACAACCTAAAATATTGACTTATTATTGGTTGTCTTTAAAGAAAATTCCTGGGGTGGGTACTTACTTATGGAGGGTAGTGTACATGTAGTTAATGTTCTTTAGTGTTACTCCACATGTATTAGCTAAGTAAGAATTCTAGTGTTCACTTGAGCTCTTTGTACAACTTTCACAGTCAATTCCCAAGTAATATTAGACGATGATATTTACACCTTTATGTTCCTATATGGTTTTCAAACACTTGTTAAAAGCCGGCGTGGCCTAGTGGTATTGCGTCGGACTCCTGATCGGGAGGCCGGGGTTCGAGTCCCGCTCTGGTCATGCCGGTGTCATGTCTTTCGGATGAGACAGTTAAAACCGAGGCCCCGTGTCGTGGTATGCATGGCACGTTAAAGATCCCTCACTGCTTCGGGTGGGTCCGTTGCAAAGGTCAAAATTTGTATGCCCCGCATCAGGCAGATGCCGTCACCATATACGTGAAATATTCGTGGTGTGACGTAAAACAAAACTCAATCAATCAATCAATCAAACACTTGTTAAACTTTTTCCGAATACAAATATAATATTAACCTCGTGGACAAAATACAATAGAAACTCGGGACAAAATACAGTATATGCTCTTGGACCAAATACAATTGAACCTCGTAGACAAAATACAGTATATGCTCTTGGACAAAAATACAATTAAACCTCGTGGACAAAATACAATATTACTTTGTAGCCGTAAAACGTAGCCCTATTTTAATGATAGGGCCACGATTCCTACGTTGTGCAAACTTGCATTTTCGATAAATGGAATGCTCAGCACGATTCTACGCCATTCGGAATTGAATGGAGTTTAAATTCAAACATAATTGTCAACGATCGGTAATTACTCACCAGATCTGTCGTCTGAAGGTTCTACAACACATTTTTCACCAACCGGTGTCAAATATTCCGGTTTATCTATGTAGTCTGAATCATCCAAACGTTTGAGTCTGTGAACAAGATGCAATTACGCAAACATGTCGGTGATACAGACTACATATAAACAAACCGGCAAATTTGATTAACAAATACAGTAGGACTTCATGGACAAATACAGAAGAACCTCGTGGACAAATGCAGTATAACCTCGAGGACAAAATACACTATAACCTTGTAGACAAATACAGTAGAACCTCGTGAACAATGCAGTAGAGCCTTGTGGACAAATACAGTAGAACCTCGTGGACAAATACAGTATAACCTTTAGGACAAAATACACGATAACCTTGTGGACAAATACAGTAGAACCTCGTGGACAAATACAATAGAACCTTGTGGACAAAATACACTATAACCTTGTGGACAAATACAGTAGAACCTCGTGGACAAATACAATAGAACCTTGTGGACAAAATACACTATAACCTTGTGGATAAATACAGTAGAACCTCGTGGACAAATACAGTATAACCTCGTGGACAAATACAGTAGAACCTTGTAGACAAATACAGTAGAACCTCGTGGACAATACAATAGAACCTTGTAGACAAATACAGTAGAACCTCGTGGATAAATACAGTAGAACCTCGTGGATAAATACAGTATAACCTTGTGGACAAAATACACTATAACCTTGCAGACAAATACAGTAAAACCTCGTGGACAAATACAGTATAACCTCGTGGACAAATACAGTATAACCTTGTGGACAAAATACACTATAACCTTGTGGGTTATACAGTAGAACCTCGTGGATAAATATAGTATAACCTCGTGGACAAAATACCCTATAACCTCATGGACAAATACAGTAGAACCTCGTGGATTAATACAGTATAACCTTGTGGACAAAATACACTATAACCTTGTGGACAAAATACGCCATAACCTTATGGTAAAATACAGTAGAACCACGTGGACAAATACATTAGAACCTCGTGGACAAATACAGTAGAACCTCGTGGACAAATACAGTATAACCTAGTGGACAAAATACACTACAACCTTGTGGACAAAATACACTATAACCTTATGGACAAATACAGTATAACCTGGTGGACAAAATACACTATAACCTTGTGGACAAAATATGGAAGAAATTCGTGGACAAACTACAGTATAACATCATTGACAAAATATAGCATAACCTCGTGGACAGAATACATTATAACATCGTGGACAAAGTACAGTAGAATCTCGTAGGCTATATACATTATTATCTTGTGGACAAAATACAGTAAATACTCGTGGACAAAATATAATATAACCTCGTGGACAAAATACATTATAGCCTCGTGGACAAAATACAATAGAATCTTTTGGACTATGTACATAATTACCTTGTGGACAAAATACAGTATAAACTCGTGGATAAAATAGAGTACAACGCCTAGACAAAATACAATAGAAACTTGTGGACAAAACACAGTATGACCTCGTGAACTATATACAGTATTATCATGTGGACAAAATACATTTATTACCTCGTGAACAAAATACAGTATAACCTAGTGGAGATATTATGTGAAACAAATTTTATTAATAAAATATCTTAAGAAAATTAAGACGTATATCATTGTGATCTCCTATTTTGGTAGGAGGTGAAATTTCTAACAAATCCGTTTTTTCTGAAAAAAAAAAGGTTTTTTTTTGTTTATCACACCACCCAGCGTTAATTATGGATCAATGTTTATAGGGCGAGTCTCCACTCAAGAAGTAAGGACGATGCCTCAAAAGTCTGATATAAGTGCAAAAAAAATATAAATCACTATAAATATTCATTTATTGGGAAAATCCCGGCGATAAATTTATTTTCAATGTTATTGTTACATGATTCTGGCTCTATGATCTGTCAGAATCTAAGTAGACCTATATCCTTCTCCTGGACAACTTCAGCACATCATAAATTAGAAAGTAAAATTATAGCAGCACTTAAGACCTTTATTCCACTGTGTTTGGGCTCTCTCTACTAGATTTGAAATAGTGTATTGCACTCAATATAGCTTGCTGCAGTACACCCCTTTTCTTTTAGTCTTAGAAAAAATCTATGAAAATTGTAATCCCATTCATTGCACTAAGGTTATCATTCCCAAAATTTAATGCATTTTCAGTCATTTCCATTTTTAATATTTCTGGTGGGGGGGGGGGGGGTTATTATTTTCTCATTGTAAGTTGCTTATAACGTATTGATTTCGAGTATTTTGTTTGATATGAATAAAAAAAGTAGTTTATACTTTCGGAATACTCTCGTATTTTTTCAGAATTTTCTCTTTACACTTTTCAGACCAAGGGAAAAAACCCTTATGAAATTTGTTTATCAGAAAACTGAGTCAAACTTCCGCATCGCGATTGAATTGCTGTTTGTACGATAATATATTGTATGTAAATTACCACATAGATTACATATGTCTATAATCTATGCCGCAATCCTATAACAAAAGATATGCCTATTACGTTATACAATGAATAAGGTAGCATGACTTCGCAAGATCTGATTCGTTCTCAATCGAAATGGTGCATACCTGTTTCAGTGGCGGATCCATGACTTGCTCTTCTTAAAAAGGAAAAGGAAAAGGGTATATAAATGATTGCAGAAACACTGACCATTGACATGACAAAATGGTCGTATAGCGCAGCACCCACGTATACCATCTTAAAATACAGCGTTTAAGTTCCCCGAAAAACAAATAGATAAATAACTAAATAAATTGATATATAAATATATAAAGAAAGATTTTCGAAATTCCAATTTTGTCATTGTATGTTTTATGGAAGTGAAGAAATTTTCTATCCTATTATACTCTCTATCATGATAGACAAATTATTCGGGCTTCCATCTTTTTATTTTCACACATTTATGCATAAATCTAATTGTTTTATTTATTTGTTTTTATCCAGAAATTATTCATGTTCTCTGCTAAACTATGAAATAGCAAAATTTTTATTTTTTGACCTACACCTATTTTTTTCCCTGGCAAAACATCAATACTCTCTTATCGTGTGGACTTTCCATTTCATTTTATCAATTTTAAATCAAACAAACAAAAACTACACAGACGTATGCATTTGTATTGTATTGATTCGAAGTGAATATTGGCTGGTGAAAGTTTAATATTTGGTTAAGTGATTCAAGAATGGGGAACTGAAATAACCCTAGTGCACGTGTAAGAATAACTGACGCTGTAAGAAGTGTTATTAATCACCCTTCTCAATGGAGTGGTTACCAATACCCCACAATACGCACGTGCAGAGAGCATTTAAACGAAAAGAACAGCATCATACTATGTAAGATGTATGACCGGTAGTGTGTGCGGTGTATGTTCGAATCTCTCATTTTGACGTGTAGCAGTTTATAAAATCTTGATGACACGATAGAACTCTTTGTGTCTATTGTCATGTTTTAGGTTTGGAATTTAATTTTTGGTAGTTTTGTATTTACCATCCCCTCCCCAAGTAATGCAAAAATTAAAACTTGACACTATGTATAAACTCCAAAAAGTGAATCATTGGATACCCGTTACTCTAGACAGAACACTACAAATTCGGTGGTGCTGGTTTCAACATGAACAAATGCTGATCCCGAATGGGATGAGATCAGGTGCCCTGAAGAAGGGATCATCTCCTCTTAGCATGCTACGCCCGTCGCAAATATTCCACAGAAATCACTCGTGTTCGGTGAAAAGTCACTACACGTCACGAATACTTTACTTAGCTTCTTACTTCACGTGAACATATCCCTCACTTTGTTTATCACTGTTACTCATAGCTCCTCTTATAAAAGTGTTATTTCGCATGAGGATAGGTTTGTTTCGACACAAATAACGGCGATATAAAGATAAGTAATAATATAAAATTTTGGGCCTTGGTGTATCACCATTTTAGATGGGCTTTCTTACTATACCGGAGTTTCAGATACATAGTATTTTACCTAACCTACAGATAATTACTACATTATATCATGTTAACTGTACCTGCACGTCGGCTTTGTAGTTTCCGAACAGTCAATACCTTGGTTTCCATTTACTTCGTAGAGATCGAAGAAGTGCAAAACAATGTTTCGTTAATCAAATACTGACATGTCATAAAAGCGTTACATGTCCAAACAATGTTACAAGATGCGACATTGTTAATTTTGAGATTTAGGTGGTGGATCTCGGTTATATAATGACAAGGCGACAAGGAAAACCAAGTCAGTACTCAAAAACCCATGAAACCCAAAAGCTTACAAAACCAAAACAGTGGTCCAAAATCCATCAACCCGAAAGGCATATAAATTCAGCAAAAACGAAAGATAGAAAACCAAGCCAGTGGTCCAAAACCCATCAAGCCGAAAGGCATACAAAGTCAGCAAACCGGAAAGATAGAAAACCAAGTCAGTTGTCCAAAATCCATCAAGCCGAAAGGCATACAAAGTCAGCAAAAAGGAAAGATAGAAAACCAAATCAATGGTCCAAAATCCATGAAGCCGAAAGACATACAAAGTCAGCAAAAAGGAATGAAAGAAAACCAAGTCGGTGGTCCAAACCCCATCAAGTTGAAAGGCAAACAAAATCAGCAAAAAGGAAAGACAGAAATCCAAGTCAGTCGTCCAAAGCCCATCATACCGAAAGGCATACAAGGTCAGCAAACTATTTGTATATCACGTCCTGTAATTTTACACGTCAAAAAATAGTTTGATACCCGATCATATGGGAAATAACTATACTAGGTGTACAGCCGTCATATTTCAACAAGGTGTACAGCCGCCATATCTCTACTAAATGTACAGTCGCCATATATCTACAAGGTGTGCTGCTGCTATATCTCTGCAAAGTGTGAACTCTCAAAATCTAAAATCAGTTAATTAAAAAGTGTATTTAATTTATGTTCCAAACAACATACAAAGTTGGACATGAAAGGGATCAATAGGGTTCAAGGGTCAGAGCATGTGCCGGAAGAAGTAAGCGTCTTCTATCTGGGGTAAAACCAGGTACACGGGACAAATACCCGTCTCTTGTTAGAGGTGAAACCAGGTACCCAAGATTAGTAAACGTCTCTTTTCAGAGGTAAGACAATGTGCCCGGGAGGAATAGGCGTCTCTTGTCAGAGGTAAGACAAGGTGCCCAGGAGAAGTAGGCGTTTCTTGTCAGAGGTAAAACACGTTAACATGTACACCTCTTTTATCCAGATGTGAAAATTTTCTTATCAAAGGTAAGACCATATGCCTGGGAGTAGTGTCTCTTGCCAAAGGTAAGAACAGGTGACCGGGAGAAGTAAACGTCTCGTCAGAGGTAAGACCAGGTGCCCTGGAGGAGTAAGCGTCTCTTGTCAGAGGTAAGACCAGGTGCCCGGGAGTAGTAAATGTCTCTTGAAAAAAGTTTAACCACTGGATATCTTAGGTAATGGCTTAAGTTTGTACAACATCCTCTGGATATCTGGGAGGAGTAAGCTTCTCCTGTTTGGCTAGCAAAACCAACCGTGAGTGCCCAAAGATACAAACGATACAAAACAAAAAACCAACCATGAGTGCCCAAAGATACAAACCAAAAAAAACAACAAAAACAAAAACAAAAAGAAAACGAAAAAACCCGTGAGTGCCCAAAGACTCAAACGATACAAAACAAAAAACCAACCGTGAGTGCACAAAGATACAAACCAAAAAAAAAAAAAAAAAAAAATACCCAAGAAAACTGTGAGTGCCCAAAGACTCAAACGATACAAAATAAAAAACTAACCGTGTGTGCTTAAAGACACAAACGATACAAAACAAAAAAAAAAAAAAACAACCGTGAGTGCCCAAAGATACAAACCAAACTCCCCCCCCCCCCTGAATAACCGTGAGTGCCTAAAGACTCAAACGATAGAGAACAAAAAACCAACCGTGAGTGCACAAAGATACAAACCAACAAAAAACCCCCAAAAAACTGTGAGTGCCCAAAGACTCAAACGATACAAAATAAAAAGCTAACCGTGAGTGCTTAAAGATACAAACGATACAAAACAAAAAAAAAAAACCAACCATGAGTGCCCAAAGATACAACCCCCCCCCTCCTGAATAACCGTGACTCAAAAAGTCAACCTAAAGACTCAAACGATAGAAAAAAAAACCAACCGTGAGTGCCCAAAGACTCAAACGATACAAAATAAAAAACCAACCGTGAGTGCTTAAAGATACAAACGATGCAAAACAAAAAACCCAACAGTGAGTGCCCAAAGACTCAAACGATACAAAATAAAAAACCAACCGTGAGTGTACAAAGATACAAACCAACAAACCACCCCCCCCCCAAAAAAAAAAAAAAAAAAAACTGTGAGTGCCCGAAGACTCAAACGATACAAAAAAAAACCCAACCGTGAGTGCCAAAAGACACAAACGATACAAAAAAAAAAAAAAAAAAAAAAAAAAAAAACCGTGAGTGCCCAAAGACACAAACGATACAAAACAATAACCAACTGTGAGTGCACAATGATGCAAACCAAAAAAAAAAAACCCCAAAAAACTGTGAGTGCCCAAAGACTCAAACGATACAAAAAAAAAAAAACAACCGTGAGTGCCAAAAGACACAAACGATACAAAATAAAAAACTTACCGTGAGTGCTTAAAGATACAAACGATACAAAACAAAAAAAAAAAAAAAAAAAAAAAAAAAACAACCGGGAGTGCCCAAAGATACAACCCCCCCCCGCCGGAATAACCGTGAGTGCCTAAAGACTCAAACGATAGAAAACAAAAAACCAACCGTGAGTGCCAAAAGACTCAAACGATACAAAGTAAAAAACCAGCTGTGAGTGCCCAAAGATATAAACGATACAAAACAAAAAACCAACCGTGAGTGCACAAAGATACAAACCAACAAAAAAACCCAAAAAAACTGTGAGTGCCCAAAGACTCAAACGATACAAAAAAAAACAACCGTGAGTGCCAAAAGACACAAACGATACAAAACAAAAAAAAAAAAAAAAAAAAACCGTGAGTGCCCAAAGATACAAACGATACAAAACAAAAAACCAACCGTGAGTGCCCAAAGATACAAACCAAAAAACCAACTGTGAGTGCCCAAAGATACAAACCAACCCCCCCCCCCCCCCAAAAAAAAAAAAAACCCAAACTGTGAGCGCCCAAAGACTCAAACGATACAAAACAAAAAACCAACCGTGAGTGCTTAAAGATACAAACGATGCAAAACAAAAAAACCAACAGTGAGTGCCCAAAGATACAGACCAAAACACCCCCCAAATAACCGTGAGTGCCAAAAGACTCAAACGATACAAAACAAAAAAAAAAAAAAAAAAACAACAGTGAGTGCCCAAAGACTCAAACGATACAAAACAAAAAAACCAACCGTGAGTGCCCAAAGATACGAACGATACAAAACAAAAAACCAACCGTGAGTGCCCAAAGATACAAACGATACAAAACAAAAAACCAACCGTGAGTGCCAAAAGATACAAACCAACAAAAAAAAAAGCCAAAAAAAAAAAAACCCGTGAGTGCTCAAAGACTCAAACGATACAAAAAAAAAACCAACCGTGAGTGCCAAAAGACACAAACGATACAAATTAAAAAACTTACCGTGAGTGCCCAAAGATATAAACGATACAAAACAAAAAACCAACCGTGAGTGCACAAAGATACAAACCAACCAAAAAAAACCCCCAAAAACTGTGAGTGCCCAAAGACTCAAACGATACAAAACAAAAAACAACCGTGAGTGCCAAAAGACACAACGATACAAAACAAAAAAAAACCAATAGTGAGTGCCCAAAGATACAAACGATACAAAACAAAAAACCAACAGTGAGTGCCCAAAGATACAGACCAAAAAACCCCCCAAAAAACCGTGAGTGCCTAAAGACTCAAACGATACAAAACAAAAAACCAACCGTGAGTGCCCAAAGATACAAACCAAAAAAAAAAAAAAAAAAAAACCCGTGAGTGCCAAAAGACACAAACGATACAAAACAAAAAAAAAACCAACCGTAAGTGCCCAAAGATACAAACGATACAAAACAAAAAACCAACCGTGAGTGCCCAAAGATACAAACGATACAAAACAAAAAACCAACCGTGAGTGCCCAAAGATACAAACGATACAAAACAAAAACCAACCGTGAGTGCCCAAAGATACAAACCAACAAAAAAAAAGCCAAAAAAACCCCCGTGAGTGCTCAAAGACTCAAACGATACAAAAAAAAACCAACCGTGAGTGCCAAAAGACACAAACAATACAAAATAAAAATCTTTACCGTGAGTGCCCAAAGATATAAACGATACAAAACAAAAAACCAACCGTGAGTGCACAAAGATACAAATCAACAAAAAAAAAAACCCCAAAAAACTGTGAGTGCTTAAAGATACAAACGATACAAAACAAAAAAAAAAAAAAAAAAAAAAAAAACCAACCGTGAGTGCCCAAAGAAACACCCCTCCCCCCCCCCCCTGAATAACCGTGAGTGCCTAAAGACTCAAACGATAGAAAACAAAAAACCAACCGTGAGTGCCAAAAGACTCAAACGATACAAAGTAAAAAACCAGCTGTGAGTGCCCAAAGATATAAACGATACAAAACAAAAAACCAACCGTGAGTGCCAAAAGACACAAACGATACAAAACAAAAAAAAAAAAAAACAACCGTGAGTGCCAAAAGACACAAACGATACAAAACAAAAAAAAAAAAAACAACCGTGAGTGCCCAAAGATACAAACGATACAAAACAAAAAACCAACCGTGAGTGCCCAAAGATACAAACCAAAAAACCAACTGTGAGTGCCCAAAGATACAAACCAACCCCCCCCCCCCCCACAAAAAAAAACAAACTGTGAGTGCCCAAAGACTCAAACGATACAAAACAAAAAACCAACCGAGAGTGCTTAAAGATACAAACGATGCAAAACAAAAAAAACCAACCGTGAGTGCACAAAGATACAAACCAACAAAAAAAAAACCCCAAAAAACTGTGAGTGCTTAAAGATACAAACGATACAAAACAAAAAAAAAAAAAAAAAAAAAAAAACCACCCGTGAGTGCCCAAAGAAACACCCCCCCCCCCCTGAATAACCGTGAGTGCCTAAAGACTCAAACGATAGAAAACAAAAAACCAACCGTGAGTGCCAAAAGACTCAAACGATACAAAGTAAAAAACCAGCTGTGAGTGCCCAAAGATATAAACGATACAAAACAAAAAACCAACCGTGAGTGCCAAAAGACACAAACGATACAAAAAAAAAAAAAAAAAAAAAACCGTGAGTGCCAAAAGACAAAAACGAAACAAAAAAAAAAAAAAAAAAACAACCTGTGAGTGCCCAAAGATAAAAACTATACAAAACAAAAAACCAACCGTGTGTGCCCAAATATAAAAACCAAAAAACCAACTGTGAGTGCCCAAAGATACAAACCAACCCCCCCCCCCCCCCCACAAAAAAAAAAAAACAAACTGTGAGTGCCCAAAGACTCAAACGATACAAAACAAAAAACCAACCGAGAGTGCTTAAAGATACAAACGATGCAAAACAAAAAAAAACCAACAGTGAGTGCCCAAAGATACAGACAAAACCACCCCCCCCCCCCCAAAAAAAAACCGTGAGTGCCTAAAGACTCAAACTATACAAAACAAAAAAAAAAACAACAGTCACTGCCAAAATATACAGACCAACCCCCCCCCCCCCAAAAAAAAAACCGTGAGTGCCTAAAGACTCAAACGATACAAAACAAAAAACCAACCGTGAGTGCCCAAAGATACATACCAAAAAAAAAAAACCAAAAAAAAAACCCCGTGAGTGCCAAAAGACACAAACGATACAAAACAAAAAAAAAAAAACCAACCGTGAGTGCCCAAAGACACAAACGATACAAAACAAAAAAAAACCAACTGTGAGTGCCCAAAGATACAAACGATACAAAACAAAAAACCAACCGTGAGTGCCCAAAGATACAAACGATACAAAACAAACACCAACCGTGAGTGCCCAAAGATACAAACGATACAAAACAAAAAACCAACCGTGAGTGCCCAAAGATACAAACCAACAAAAAAAAAGCCAAAAAAAAAAAAAAACCCGTGAGTGCTCAAAGACTCAAACGATACAAAAAAAAAAAAACAACCGTGAGTGCCAAAAGACACAATCGATACAAAATAAAAAACTTACCGTGAGTGCCCAAAGATATAAACGATACAAAACAAAAAACCAACTGTGAGTGCACAAAGATACAAACCAACAAAAAAAATCCCCAAAAAACTGTGAGTGACCAAAGATTCAAACGATACAAAAAAAAAAAAAACAACCGTGAGTGCCAAAAGACACAAACGATACAAAACAAAAACAAACCAACCGTGAGTGCCCAAAGATACAAACAATACAAAACAAAAAACCAACCGTGAGTGCCAAAAGATACAAACCAAAAAACCAACAGTGAGTGCCCAAAGATACAGACCAAAAAACCCCCCAAAAAACCGTGAGTGCCTAAAGACTCAAACGATACAAAACAAAAAACCAACCGTGAGTGCCCAAAGATACAAAACAAAACAAAAAACAACAAAAAAAAAAAAAAAAATCCCCGTGAGTGCCAAAAGACTCAAACGATACAAAACAAAAAACCAACCGTGAGTGCCCAAAGATACAAAACAAAATAAAAAAACCAAAAAACAAAAAAAAAAAAAAAAAATCCCGTGAGTGCCAAAAGACTCAAACGATACAAAACAAAAAACCAACCGTGAGTGCCCAAAGATACAAACAAAAAAAAACTCCCAAAAAACAAAAAAAAAAAAAAAAAAAACCCGTGAGTGCCAAAAGACACAAACGATACAAAACAAAAAAACCAACCGTGAGTGCCCAAAGATACAAACGATACAAAACAAAAAACCAACCGTGAGTGCCCAAAGATACAAACGATACAAAACAAAAACCAACCGTGAGTGCCCAAAGATACAAACCAACAAAAAAAACCCCCCCCCCCCAAAAAAAACCCCGTGAGTGCTCAAAGACTCAAACGATACAAAAAAAAAACCACCGTGAGTGCCAAAAGACACAAACGATACAAAATAAAAAACTTACCGTGAGTGCCCAAAGATACAAACGATACAAAACAAAAAACCAACCGTGAGTGCACAAAGATACAAACCAACAAAAAAAAAACCCCAAAAAACTGTGAGTGCCCAAAGACTCAAACGATACAAAACAAAAAAACAACCGTGAGTGCCAAAAGACACAAACGATACAAAACAAAAAAAAAAAAAAAAACAACCGTGAGTGCCCAAAGATACAAACGATACAAAACAAAAAACCAACCGTGAGTGCCCAAAGATACAAACCAAAAAACCAACTGTGAGTGCCCAAAGATACAAACCAACCCCCCCCCTAAAAAAAACCAAACTGTGAGTGCCCAAAGACTCAAACGATACAAAACAAAAAACCAACCGTGAGTGCTTAAAGATACAAACGATGCAAAACAAAAAAACCAACAGTGAGTGCCCAAAGATACAGACCAAAACACCCCCCCCCCAAAAAAAAACTGTGAGTGCCCAAAGACTCAAACGATACAAAACAAAAAAAACCAACAGTGAGTGCCCAAAGATACAGACCAAAAAACCCCCCAAAAAACCGTGAGTGCCTAAAGACTCAAACGATACAAAACAAAAAACCAACCGTGAGTGCCCAAAGATACAAACCAAAAAAAAAAAAAACAAAAAAAAAACAAAAAAAACCCGTGAGTGCCAAAAGACACGAACGATACAAAACAAAAAAAACCAACCGTAGTGCCCAAAGATACAAACGATACAAAACAAAAAACCAACCAGGAGTGCACAAAGATACAAACCAACAAAAAAAAAAGCCAAAAAAAAAAAAAAAAAACCCGTGAGTGCTCAAAGACTCAAACGATAAAAAAAAAAAAACCAACCGTGAGTGCCCAAAGACACAAACGATACAAACCAAAAAATCAACCGTGAGTGACCAAAGATATAAACGACACAAAACAAATTTTACACGAATCCCATACAAAACCGGCCGAAAGTAAGGAATAGGGGTAACACAGTACTTAGCTACGAGTGAGTTTGTAGCTGATTTTCCTTGGTGAAGTGTGCATTAGTTGCTCGGTAACACTATAAGTACCTCATATACCTAACATAAACATATCATTATATATTCGAATCAAGGTCAGTGTATCCAAGGTAAAACACCTTAACATGTACACCTCTTTTACCCAGAAGTGAAAATGTCTTTATGTAATATCGATTTTATTTACGATAAATGAAGTGCGATCAAACAGCAAATGTTTTCACATGTCTTTTTAGTGACTTTTCTAGTGCAATCTAACAAATATCTGTAATCTACAAATATTAGGTACTGACATAGATAAAATGAAATTCATTACATACTTCCTCTCTCTCTCTCTCTCTCTCTCTCTTCCTCGTTTAAAACAATTTGGTTTGATTTAGAATTGCGAAGCATTGAACCTTAGCCTTCAGACCAGCACAGAGCCATTCTACTTTTGTTCTCATCTGATCTCTCTATAACGCTATAGGTTTTATTTTCTTATTACATGAACGCCACTTTGTTTTACTAGTAAGCATGACCATTCTCAGGGTCTGGTCATCTGTCAGACCTTACCGTGGATTGGTGATTTCTACATCTTTCCGTGTTTTGTTAATTTCTACAACTTACATTATGTAATTGTATTTGTAATTTTTGAAACTCACTTTTATTGGAAATTTCTACAAATTACCGCGTTTATGTATTTTCTACAACTTATTTGTACTGGTAATTTCTACAAATTACCGTGTTTGTGTAATTTCTATCGTGTATTTGTAATTTCTACAACTTATTTGTAATGGTTATTTCTACAGCTTATTTTTATTTGTATTGGTAATTTCTGAAACTCATTTTATTGGAAATTTCTACACATTACCGCGTTTAAGTATTTTCTACAAATTATTTGTATTGGTAATTTCTACAACTTGTTTGTATTGGTAATTTCTAAACACTTATTTGTACTGGTAATTTCTACAAATTACCGTGTTTGGGTAATTTCTATCGTGTATTTCAAATTTCTACAACTTATTTGTATTGGTTATTTCTACAGCTTATCTGTATTGGTAATTTCTACAAATTATCGTGTTTAAGTGTTTTCTACAACTTATCATTTATTGGGTATGTCTACAATACACCGTTCCACATTTCAGCATAGAAAGCGATGTTTAGCGGATTTTTGATTGTTATACTTATGACGTCATAATCAAATGTCGGACTTGTCCAACCTTGCATGACGTCATCATAGTCAGATTTTGCGCTAAAGTGCTTGACTTTTGACGAAACTGGAACGGTGTATTTATCAGTAATGGTATCTTTTACAAACTATCGTGTATAAGTGAGTTAGTTTGGATGTTGTTAACCGATCACTTGTCCTGTGTCTTTTAAATACATGTATCTTTTATAAGTAGTCGGTTTTCCTGAAACTAACTACTAGTATCTAACTAACTTAATAACCAACCAACTGTCTAACCAACCAACCAACCGACTGCCTAACCAACAAACCAACCAACTGCCTAACCAACCAACCAACCAACCAACTGCCTAACCAACCAATCAACTGCCTAACCAATCAACCAACCGACTGCCTAACCAACCAACCAACAGACTGCCTAACCAACCAACAACCGACTCCCTAACCAACCAACCAACTGACTGACTAACCAACCAACCAACCGACTGACTAACTGACCAATTTACTTACTAATTATCTATCGTACTGATCAACTGACTTACTTGCAAATAGAATGAGTTTCACATTAACTGATAAATGATATAAAACATTACTTTGTAATGTTATCAGAGTAATGTTATGTTATCAGCTTTAAAACAGTAAATTGTTTCAAATATGAAAACAAGTAAAAGGTCACTCTATCTATATATGACATTTACTACGTAGAAATGACCAATACAAATAAGTTGTAGAAATTATAAAAACACGATAGAAATTATCCAAACACGAAAATTTGTAGAAATTACCGGTACCGTGGATACGCCCCTGAATTCGCCCAGTATACGTTTAAATGTGATAGTAACATTGGTAACAGTACAAGTAGCATTCCAATATTTAGTTACTCATTTTATTTGCAAGTAAGTCAGTTAGTTGGTGAGTGAGAAAGTAAGTAAATAAATTAGTTAGTTAGTTAGTTAGTTAGTATAAGTCAGTTATTTAATTAGTTACATGTACTTAGTCAATTGGTAGTAAGTAAGTTAGTTAGTCATTATTTAGTCACTTACTTAGAGTTATTTACACATTCATACATGGAATTCTGTCTTGTGGTTTGTGCGCATCTGATCCCCCTCTAGACCTTCAAAAATTGGATTAAAAAAAAGAATAAGCTGTTCTTATTTTTAATGAGTTAATGCCCCTGATCTTGAGTATAATTAGTTGTCAAGTAACTCTTCTCTACTCTTTGTACATTATATCAAAACACACATATATACTTCAGCCGAAACTGATCTTTATCTAAGGTAGAACAAATGAGCATAGCTTTGCACACCTCTTTACACAAAAGTACAAAAGTGAAAATGCTATCGAATATATATATTGATTTTATCTAAGATAAAAGAATTATTATCAGAATGCAAACGATTTCAAACGTAACGCACCATCCCAATAAAATTCCATGTATGATTGTGAATGTAATCTACAACATTACGTAATAAATGAGATAAAATTAATTCACTGAAAAAGTAACGAGACACGTAATAACTGAGATAAAATTAACTCATTGAAAAAGTAAGGAGACGCATACAACTTTTGCGTGTTTACAATTTAAGTTAAGCCGGCGTGGCCTAGAGGTATCGCGCCGGACTCCTGATGGGGAGGCCGGGGTTCGATTCCCGCTCTGGCCATGCCGGTGTCCTGTCTTTCGGATGAGACAATAAAAACCGAGGCACCGTGTCTTAGTATGCATGGCACGTAAAAGATCCCTCACTGATTCGGGTGGGTCCGTTGCAAAGGTCAAAATTTGTATGCTCCGCATCAGGC
Source organism: Pteria penguin (assembly GCA_035048485.1). Classification (NCBI taxonomy): domain Eukaryota; kingdom Metazoa; phylum Mollusca; class Bivalvia; order Pterioida; family Pteriidae; genus Pteria; species Pteria penguin. Next base: position 24,542,150 of record CM068593.1, read on the forward strand.
AGATGCCGTCACCATATACGTGAAATATTCGTGGTGTGACGTAAAACAAAATCAATCAATCAATCAATCAATACAACTTAAGTTAGAATTGCGTCCAATTTTTAACAATTACTGGAAAAAGTGAAAATTATCTTATTCATTTTTATCTCTCCTTTAAATCCTTTATATTTTTTTTTCCTACTTTTCTTACCTTGAAGCGCAATGTATATTGTTCAACCTTTTATTTAATAACTACATTTATATTGTTTTATTCTGCTATTGATCTTGAGAAAGTATGAAACAAAGTCAGTAGAAAGGTAAGTAAATAAGAAAGAAGGTAAATAAGTAATCAAGCAAGTAAGTAGGTAAGTATGTAAGTCAATAAGTTAGTAAGTAAATATGTAAAAACGTAAGTAAGGATGTAAGTAAGCAAGCAAGCAAGCAAAGCAAGTAAGTTAGCAAGAATGTAAGTAAGTAAGTAAATCAGTCAGTCAGTCATGATCAGTCAATCATTCAGTCAGTCACTTAGTAAGTAAATATGTAAGAACATGAGTAAGAATGTAAGTAAGTAAAAAGTGAGTCTGTACGCAACTAAGTAAGTAGTTTTACAAGTAGCAACTTACGTGAGTGAGGAGGTAAGTATAAGTTGTAAATAAGTACATGTAAATGGTAAGTATATGTAGTCAGTAAGTACATGTAAATGGTAATGGAATGACTAACTGTTATATTATTCGGAAGCTTTCTCTAACATACCATTACACTCAGAAATCACAAAATGCACTAACGACTGAGGGATGTAACACACACTGGCACTGAACTGCTTCACTGGGTGCTTGAAAAGTGTTTTCACCCACTCTGTCACAAAATCTTCAGCATGAAACCAATGCAATACAACGTGAAATACGAGAGAACTTTCTTCTACGCCTCTGTATTAGGTAAAGTAATTGGCAACTACATATTATTGCGGACATCTACTGACCCTCGTATAACAGAGACGGGGTCATACAGGTGTCCGGGAGAAGTAAGCATCTCCCGCCTCATTAGCTACGCCCATCTTATTGATGTAATTATTTCCCCTGATTCCATATTATCTTACTTGAACTTTTATGATATATAGGCTGAACAGTTAACTTCCTGGTTGCGGACAGTTAACTTCCTGGTTGAGGATAGTTGACGTTGCTTGGAGCACGACAAGTACCTGTCCTGCGATACCCTGTTCTACAAATCACCGTTTACACTTCAGCTTTCACTGGTGAATATTTAATCTGTATGTAATGGCGTGTTTATAGTTTAAACATATGTAGCTACGACTTTCACGTTATGTTTTCCTCATATCTAATTGAGTTTCAATAATCAGTATTTTGATATTTTAAAATTAATTTATACAACTATACCCAAGACAGCTCGCTTGTGGACATTTCAGTATAAATTATTCCTTTCAAAATACTACAATACGAAACGATGAAGATCTCTCTCCCACACACACCACCACCAAAACGACGAATGTTTCTAAACAGATATGTCTTACATCACTACATTGAAATTGTTTCAATGGATGTTCTATGATTGATATGATTGAATATCTATGATCTATTCTCCTTTTTAAACCAAAAGACCACAATAAATTATTACACCTATTTTGATATTCGTATTCCACACTGTAAACGGCGAATCCCTAATACGGAAATTATAATCGGGTAAATGTTTAGATATTAGAGCGAATTGAACGTATACAAAATCGGTACAAAACCAACCCTTCACACACCAAAGACAGTACAATGTTAAACCCACCTTTAATGATGATCTAGAATTTAGCGTAGGAAAAAATCACTTATCGAAATAAATAAGATGTGTGGACAGGGAAAGTATGAACAGAACAACCCCCCCCCCCCCTCTTCCGCCTTCCTTTTTTCAATATTTTGTCAAATCCCACTCCACCACTGTACATCAAATGACAAGAAGATTGTCTACTGTCCATCCCACGACCTATCCTCACGCGTTCCCTCTTACCCCTTCAGTCCTACTGAATATAAAGACGTGCATGTGTGGATACAAAAAGCTTGTAGAACAATGGGGTCGGCAGGTGCTCTAGCAAATTTCAATTTACTCTCTGGTTTTATAATATCAAAGAGACCTCTGACAGTACTGACTTTCAAAATAATCATAAGATACAAGAGCAGACATTGGACTGGGTAGTATGAGATACGGCGGTACAGAAATGTAGAATATAAGTGAATAAGCACACAAAAACACGTCACAAAAATATTCCTTGTAATGCAACTGCGGTACCGACTTAAGACGGTGAATAGAAATGACGGTCAATTTATTGAAGTGACAATCGACACTCCATACGCAAGATCGCAAATATTCATTCCATTTATGTTTTGTATTCAATCTATTGTTCTAAACTTGGGCAGATTTTCTGCACATCTGGAGAACAGAAGAATGGTGTGTGTAAAAGTATTGTTTTGGTAAACCGGTTTCGGGCCCTCTTTTAATTTTCAATAATATTAACGGGCTGTTTTTATTTTTAGACTAGTTTCTAATATATTTTTATCTGGGTTGTCTCATGTCAGGTTTGTCCCCTCGTTTTGGTTGTTTATACATTCTCCCAGCCTCGTAGACAACATTTCTTTAATGAACTCTATACAATACCTTCACAGGCCATGTAAAGGACATGTACATGATAATAGAGACGACTAAGATCTGAGCTAATATTGATGTAGGCGCAATAAAGTCTCACAGTGAAGTTTACGATGTTTACAGATGATAATGGCACTGTCTTCTCTACAAGAACGAGACGATGGTCACTCGCCCACGTAGGGGTGTATCTATATGATGAATGACCGATTCAACATTCAACATGCAATTATCTATCACATGGGCGACTTATATTATACACTCTACATCACATAAGATATTGCAAATAAAACATCATGACGTCAATGGATATCATAGTCCTTTACAAAAACAAAGGAGATAAATGTACAATGCATAATATACAAGCAGGTATATATGAATAAAAATAGATGAGAAAATGTACTTAAGATTTCTCAGAGGCCGCTGTCATTGCACTGATGACCGCTAGAAATCATACACTCCCCATACGAAATATCATAAACATCATACTATTCTCTTAAAAATTTCATTTTCTACTCGTACATCGTACTTGAAGATTTTGTGGAGTTTTTTTCCCTGTGTATATGTATTACACTAACAGATTGTTATAATTAATTTTAAGAGATAATAAATGTTGTAAACTTTTTGTGTAACACATAACGATTAATATCTAAGACAGATATAAACCCTCCCCTCTCCTTTGAAATTGGGCAAAAAGGGAAAAAGACTCATTTTGGACCATATTTAGGTTTGCATTTTTAGGGTTGTAACCCCCTTTTTCCGAACCGAATAGTGCTAAACATTAGTCATGGAAAGCTGCAACACCTTCTCCCTTTTTCAAACTTCTAGATCCGCCTATGAAACAGTCTTTATGGGATATAAAAACAAATAAGTTACATTTTGATGACCCTATCTATATCGACACTGACACTTTTATCACAAGGAAATTAAATATATTGGTTAAAAAAATTCCGGATTTATGGTTTAAAGCAGGGTTTACCGATATGCTGATAAAGACTGGTAAAAGCCGTGACATTATGGTATAATATTGAAATATAGAAGGAAAAACGAATGTAGTGCCACACTTCAAACAAACAAGATGGCCGTCATTGTTAACATTTCGCTCCAAACTATCGATCCATAATTAAGTTGAGAAGAGATCTTATCGTGATTGAAAAGAACGAGAATATATGGCTTTTATCAGCGTGGTTTGGGTTTTAGAATTAAACATTTTCATAAAGGTGACTAAGGTGAATACATTCAGTATTTACTTTTATTCTATTTTACTAATCATCTTTTATTCTATTTTATTAATCATCTTTTATTTTATTTATTATTCTTTTTTTTTTCATCTGTTATCAAGTGCACAAACTTAAGATTTCAATACCGTGATTCTGATAGGCGCATTCGCATTGCAACCGAGAGGTTGAGAGCTTGAATCCTGATGACAGCAAATACACGTCTGATACCTGCTATTTAAAGCATGAGCCCTTGTCAGAGATATATTGGAATGTCTTTTATCCGTTAAGGTCCTCTACAGTAAAACATGGGAATGTATTCTAATGAACGGAAAGGTTAAGAGAAGTATATAATATAGGCACAGTAGATTTATCTTTTACATTTACAGCCTACAGGTGACATTATATCATATTTACATTTATTATACAGACCCCAGACCTCTAGACCACTCTACTAGCTGAGCTGCCTGGTCCAACAACTGGTCCTGGTCCATTCAACATTATACTGTTACATTGGACCTGTCGAAAATTTGTCCTCGCATGGACTATATATGAAATTAATTGAGTTATTTGTGACACCAGATGACCGTCTGCAGAATGGGATTCTCCGGACACCTCTGACGTCATCAATTCTCCCGTGATATTGGGGACCTTTAATTCGAAACCGGGCAACTCACGGGTCTAGGATGATATTCGATTGGTAATCGACCCTAAAGACGTTGGGCACCAACGTACACGTACAGTGCTCGTTTAAAGTATATAAAAAGCTCGCATTCCAAAATTTCAACTAGCAGAACTTTCTTAAGAGTTTCTAAAGAATAGTTTTAGACACAATATACATGTATAAACTCTTACAAATATAGATGTACTCCTATACATATATAGCTATACCCCTATACATATGGATATACTTCTATACATATACTCTTATACATATGGATATACTCGTATACATACTCCTATACATATACATATACTCCTATACATATAGATATACTCCTATACATATAGATATACTCCTATACATGTACTATACATATAGATATACTCCTATACATATACATATACTCCTATACATATAGATATACTCCTATACATATAGATATACTCCTATACATGTACTATACATATAGATATACTCCTATACATATACGCCGGTGTGGCCTAGTGGTATCGCGCTCGCCTCCTGATGGGGAGGCCTGGGTTCGAGTCCCACTTTGGTCATGCCGGTGTCGGGTCTTTCGAATAAGACAGTAAAAACCGAGGCCCCGTGTCGTGGTATGCATAGCACGTTAAAGATCCCTCACTGCTTCGGGTGAGTCCGTTGCAAATTTGTATGCCCTGCATCAGGCAGATGCCGCCACCATATACGTGGAATATTCGTGGTGTGATGGTTGGTTGGTTGATTGGTGTTTTGCGTCGCTTTCAACAATTTTAAGTTATATCTCGACATAGAAGCAGGAGATAATCAACCCCTTAAAGATAGTGGCGCAACTCGGGAATCGAACCCGGATTGTCCACGCCGCAAGCCAAGCGCCTTACCATTACACCAAACCTCTGCCCCCCTATTAGTTAGAATGTACATAATGACGTTTATGCTTTAATTCTCAGGAAATATAATGTAAACGTGCCAGATATTGCCACTACATAGCGTAAATTTCGGGGGGGGGGGGTCTTTTTAAGATACAGTTATGAGTCTTCCAAAGAAGGGAAGTTAGTATACAGTATTAACAAAACACTCTTTGCCTACAATTTTTGGCCTTTGTCATGTGGAAACCAATACAAAGAAGAAATATGTCATGTTAAATCCATTACTGCTGGTGTTATATAGTAGTTTTTCTCCTTACATGACGGTTTGGAAATTATATACGTTCGTTCTTGTATCAATTAGACAAATGTATTACAGTAATAGCCTGTGAATCAAACCGATAGTGCTGTGGTTAAGGGGTTTCTATATACTGTTAAGTGGGGGGTTTGGGGGGAGGGGTAATTTTTTATTTATTTATTTATTTATTTATCTATCTATCTTTTTATTTCCAAATCTTCCTTTTTATATATTTAACATAGTATGCTATTTTCTCCTATTATTTCATTGTAAAAATTGTCGTTTTCTTGCGTATAGGCTGTGACTCAAGATTCGATCACAGGCAACTTTTCGTAATACATTATAAGTAAATTAGGAATTCATCAATCAAAATGTTCCAATGATAAATATAAGAATTGAATGTACAAGAATTCCTTGCACATTCAATTCTTAAATAAATTAAGACTCATGCATTATATATATATATATATATATATATATATATATATATATATATATATATATATATATATATATATATATATATATATATATATATATATATATATATATATTTATATATATATATATATATATATATATATATATATATATATATATATCACAATATCATTCATCATTTACAGAGTACATGATCAACATGAGAATAACAGAAGGGAATTCCACCCGGGTGTCCACGAACGATTTACAATTTACGACAAGGCTTGTCTAGTCGCAGATGTTGTAAATCATGAAGATTAGACTAGATTATTGTTTTACGTCGCACCGGGAGTATTCCACCCATATGACGGTAAATCATGAACACAAGAATGTGATTTTCTTGTCCCTTACGCAAAGTATGAAAGGTCTCATCTCAAAGAATCTATATGCGAGGTTTCAAAGCTCTATACTTTTTTCTGTGGAAAATGTAGTCAAGGTTAAAGTTTCTGAAAAGTAGGTCACACTTCAAGGTCAAGGTCATTAGGTGAAAAGTCATGGTCCCAAATGGAAGATCTTATCATAAGTAATCTATATATGAAGTTCCAAACCCTACCCCTTTTGGTACAAAAAATACAGCCAAAGTTTAAGTTTTTGAGAATACTTCGAGATCCAAGGTCAAGGTCTCTAGTTAAAAATCATGGTCCCAAATGAAAGGTCTCATCACAAGGAATCTATATGTGTAGTTTCAAAGCCTTGTGCGTTTTAGTACAAACGATGTAGTCAATGTTTTTGCCACAGGGTAAGAGTCACAGACAGGTCAAAAACTAGATGTCTCCGAATTTCATTCCGGGGGCATAAAACGAACTTGTTTTCCTTTTTTCCGTTTGTATATATATTTCTCGAATTAAATAAAGATATCTCGAATGAAATTTTAGTAGATATATCTCTATTCTAGATATATATATCTGTATTTGGAAAAGAGATTAAAATTGAAGACATCTCTATTTAAGAAAATGAGATATCTCTTAATTCATTGGATATAGCTCTCTATCAAAAGGTGAGATATCTCTATTTTAAATAGAGATCCATTTATTGTTAAAAAAGTAACACGCTTGATTTACGTATCTGTGAAAAGAAAATTCCGGAATTAAACAATGGGGGGGATTCACTATAAAGTAGTTTTCCCCGGGGGAAAAATGGCTATAAGAAGGGGAAGGCTATATAGCCAAATTTACCAGGGGGAAAACTACTATATAGCTATTTTTGCGGGGGGGGGGGCATGGCTAGGGGGAAAAACTACTATATAACCCCCGTAGCATCGCCCTGCGCAATTTAAGTTTCCATTTGATTAAGGTCAAATTTGTGGAGAAGGAGTGCATTGTTATTATTTGAAAATATGCAGTTGTTTCGTTTTATTCCCATGAAACCATTAACTACCTATGATTTTAACCTGTGACCTTCCGACCACGTGACCGACGGTGATATTCACTTGATGTAGCAACCTTACGAAGATATGTATGACGAAATACAACATGAAAGCTCCCCGATCACTTTGTACATGAAAGCTTCCCGATCACTTTGTACGTGAAAGCTCCCCGATCACTTTGTACGTGAAAGCTCCCTGATCACTTTGTACATGAAAGCTCCCCGATCACTTTGTACAGGTTTGAAGTCAGTGTGGTAATTATGTAGATCTTTATTGTAAATACTCCAGCCTTCTACTGGACACTACGTACTGTGTACATTTCATATTCCACTCGGACTGGGTAGAATACGCAGGTAATGACGGGGGGCTGGTCAAGTGTTTATCTCCCTGTAATAAGATGCTATATCCATAGTGTAAGGGTATTTTATGGTCCGTTTGAATATTAAATATATGGTCGTAAATTATGTAAAAGGAAGAAAACGTCGTGTATTTTATTACACGTATAATAAAGGTTTTGAATATATTAAACATGCTAAGTATATGGCCATGCATGGAGAAGAACAAATGATGGCGATCGGAACTCCTGTGTCCGTCTCAGAATAGAAACTTACACTGTTCCTGCGGGACTAACAATTTGGTTGGCAAATGATAACGTTTCCCGTAAATTTTAAGACGTCTTAATAAAAAAATTGATTGTCTCAGTCTGACGTCATTTTGCGGGAACAATTATCACTTTGCCAACCAAAATGTTAGTAGTCAGTAACAATGAAAAGGTTTATGGTCCAAGACTTGGATATTTTATGTTCTTGTTTAAATTTGATAAAGACCAAGAGACCGCTGCGCAATAGACCTTTATCATATTAATTTCATGTCGCATTAAATGCCGACATATGATGTTTTGCCGCGCAAAGTTCTGGTATGACGTAACACTCCAAGTATGAACATCATCATGAAAATTCCGGCAAAACGTAGTTTCTAGGGCATGAGGCCTCATATATTTTGTATGATATGAAAGTCGTATATTTTTGGACATTTAGTATTAATTGTGATGTATCATTTTGGTTTGATATTTTTAGAGGTTGAGAAAGACACAGGTCTATACAGCGGCGACTGGTGTCTCATTCTAAATTTTTTATATTTTGCATGCTAGTTACTTTAAAGCGTAAAAGTTCACGTGCTATGTGTCTGACAGGTGTCGCCAAAGTATCAGTGAATAAGGAATTTGTGATTGTTATGACGTCATATGATTATGACGTAAGTTGCCCACATAAAAGTGCCCACATCGAGAACAATGGATTTGGTTGATGACTAAATGCAAACCGTGACAGGATTTGAGTGGTTGCGATACTCCGTAAAATTTGAAGCGAACTCGTGATCAATGTAAAAACATATCATCTCGCCATACAGGTATATCATCTCGCCATACAGGTATATCATCTCGCCATACAGGTATATCATCTCGCCATACAGGTATATCATCTCGCCATACAGGTATATCATCTCGCCATACAGGTATATCATCTCGCCATACAGGTATATCATCTCGCCATACAGGTTTATCATCTCGCCACACGGGTATATCATCTCGCCATACAGGAATATCATCTCACCATACAGGTATATCATCTAGCCATACAGGTATATCATCTCGCCATACAGGTATATCATCTCGCCATACAGGTTTATCATCTCACCATACAGGTTTATCATCTCGCCATACAGGTATATCATCTCACCATACAGGTATACCATCTCGCCATACAGGTATATCATCTCACAGGTTTATCATCTCGCCATACAGGTATATCATCTCGCCATACAGATATATCATCTCACCATACAGGTATATCATCTCGCCATACAGGTATATCATCTCACAGGTATATCATCTCGCCATACAGGTATATCATCTCACAGGTATATCATCTCGCCATACAGGTATATCATCTCGCCATACAGGTATATCATCTCACAGGTATATCATCTCGCCATACAGGTATATCATCTCACAGGTATATCATCTCGCCATACAGGTATATCATCTCGCCATACAGGTATATCATCTCACCATACAGGTATATCATCTCACCATACAGGTATATCATCTCGCCATACAGGTATATCATCTCGCCATACAGGTATATCATCTCACCATACAGGTATATCATCTCACCATACAGGTATATCATCTCGCCATACAGGTTTATCATCTCACCATACAGGTTTATCATCTCGCCATACAGGTATATCATCTCACCATACAGGTATACCATCTCGCCATACAGGTATATCATCTCACAGGTTTATCATCTCGCCATACAGGTATATCATCTCGCCATACAGATATATCATCTCACCATACAGGTATATCATCTCGCCATACAGGTATATCATCTCACAGGTATATCATCTCGCCATACAGGTATATCATCTCACAGGTATATCATCTCGCCATACAGGTATATCATCTCGCCATACAGGTATATCATCTCACAGGTATATCATCTCGCCATACAGGTATATCATCTCACAGGTATATCATCTCGCCATACAGGTATATCATCTCGCCATACAGGTATATCATCTCACCATACAGGTATATCATCTCACCATACAGGTATATCATCTCGCCATACAGGTATATCATCTCGCCATACAGGTATATCATCTCACCATACAGGTATATCATCTCACCATACAGGTATATCATCTCGCCATACAGGTATATCATCTCACCATACAGGTATATCATCTCACCATACAGGTATATCATCTCGCCATACAGGTATATCATCTCGCCATACAGGTATATCATCTCACAGGTTTATCATCTCGCCATACGGGTATATCATCTCGCCATACAGGTATATCATCTCGCCATACAGGTATATCATCTCACAGGTATATCATCTCGCCATACAGGTATATCATCTCGCCATACAGGTATATCATCTCACCATACAGGTTTATCATCTCGCCATACAGGTATATCATCTCACCATAGAGGTATATCATCTCGCCATACGGGTATATCATCTCACCATACAGGTATATCATCTCACCATACAGGTATATCATCTCACCATACAGGTATATCATCTCGCCATACAGGTATATCATCTCACAGGTATATCATCTCGCCATACAGGTATATCATCTCGCCATACGGGTATATCATCTCGCCATACAGGTATATCATCTCACCATACAGGTATATCATCTCGCCATACAGGTATATCATCTCACAGGTATATCATCTCGCCATACAGGTATATCATCTCACCATACAGGTATATCATCTCACCATACAGGTTTATCATCTCGCCATACGGGTATATCATCTCGCCATACAGATATACCATCTCGCCATACAGGTATATCATCTCGCCATACAGGTATATCATCTCACCATACAGGTATATCATCTCACCATACAGGTTTATCATCTCGCCATACAGGTATATCATCTCGCCATACAGGTATATCATCTCACCATACAGGTATATCATCTCGCCATACAGGTATATCATCTCACCATACAGGTTTATCATCTCGCCATACAGATATATCATCTCACCATACAGGTATATCATCTCGCCATACAGGTATATCATTTCGCCAAACAGGTATATCATCTCGCCATACAGGTATATCATCTCGCCATACAGGTATATCATCTCGCCATACAGATATATCATCTCGCCATACAGATATATCATCTCACCATACAGGTATATCAACTTGCCATACAGGTATATCATTTCGCCATACAGGTATATCATCTCGCCATACAGGTATATCTACAGCTATTACTGACTACATATCATCTCGCCATACAGGTATATCATCTCGCCGTATGGGTATATCTACAGCTTTTACTGTATACACAGAGACAGTTGGTGAAGAAAGAGTGTGAAATGTTGACGTACCCTACAGGACTATCTACTTGTGGTATATCTTTATCATGTCCAAAAGAGTTACTTCAAACCCTTTGATAACCTTCAAGCCCTATTATAGGATGGTACGGTAAAACACGGGAGGTACCAACATACGTGCAA
>CM068593.1:24554214-24585372 GCA_035048485.1 Pteria penguin
CATACATACAAAAAATTGATGGCCCTGGGCCAAATATTTAATCTAACCCCGACCTCAGAAACTTTAGGGTATGCTTCAGTAGTAAGACACCTATGGGTTTCGGTTCAATTTTATTTTTAAATTTAAGGAATCGGGACACGGTTTTTTGCAATAGCGTTTTTATAATACTGAGCCCGATGAACCATGCCATGCAATTTATCTGAGATCTGGGCAATATTAGTCTTTGCCCGAAGGGGTCAATGTCATCAATCATGTTAGAAAATTCTTATAAAAATGCAAAGACTGAAGTATTTTCGAAAAGAATTCTTTTTGGTAGGGTAGATATCTTCAAGAAGTATCCGAGTAGAGAGCTTATTTGTGGAGGGTAGTGAATGGTATGAGTCCTTTAAAGGGGGGATTAATCGCTTCATACTCCTTTGTGCGGCATTCTGTAACTCTCTTTTAGCGGGGAAAAGTAATCATTCCTACAACTCGTTGACCCCGGTTTGCACATGCCAAATATATTTTCGAGAGTTATTCATTTGTAGTATACCCCATACGCTACAAAAGGTTAGTATTAATGATATATATCCCCCACCTAATTGCCAATATCAATCTTAACGCTAACGCTCACAGACAGTGTAAAGTTTTCGTACCTCATGTTTTACTTATAGAGATGGGGTATTTTGTTTATCTGTTAGGGCAAAGAAATAGTTAGAGTCCCTTATGGACCCCTAGAATCCAGGTCCCTAGATGTCGAATACGAAAGGTTATGTGGGCATCGTTATCTCGACGTAGAGCGGATAGTACCAGTCATTATGGCTAGTCTGCTTCCAAATATGATCCACAACGAAATAAAAATTTTTGTCTTCTCTAGTCGCTATAAAATGAAATGTGATTCTAGTGATTTGTCCTCGGATAGGAGTATACCCCATAGGGGTAGATATTTCCCGACTATTTTTTGGGTTATAAAGGGGAGGGGGGTATTAGGTCTGACTCTATATATACGCATGTGTGGGGTTAGGCAGCTAACTCACAGTAGATCCCTATATATGCGTCTAAACCCATAAAGTTAACCTCCGACCCTCTAGGGTTACACTGTTTTATAGTCAAACAATGTTCGATTTATAGAAATCGACCCCGAAATGTTTTGTTTTAAGTGATATTGTCGAAGCTCCCCTAATAGGAGCTCTTTCATCGTACAAATAACACACCGTAATTCCATTTTCCTTATGTATTTCTTAACTACCTCTAGAACCGCTAACCTTCTGTACGGAAGGATTACCGCTCAGTCGATACTTATTTCTAACGCCAATAGGTGTCATTGTATCGCTTACATGACTATATTAAGGGATTGAGGTTACGGGTTAGGGTTTGGGTCTAGGGGTTTGCAGGTTAGGGTTAGGGTTAATGGTTTTTTGTGTTAGAGGTAGGGTTAGGAATTAGGGTGAGGGGATGTTGGGTTTGGGTTTAGGGTTAGGGTTAGGGTATTGGGTTAGGGTTAGGGTTAGGGTTAGGGTTAGGGTTAGGGTTAGGGTTAGGGTTAGGGTTAGGGTTAGGGTTAGGGTTAGGGTTAGGGTTAGGGTTAGGCGTAGGGTTAGGTGTTAGGGATTGGGTTAGGGGATTAGGGTTAGGGTTGGGAGTTAGGGTTAGGGTTAGGTGTTTAGGTGTGGGTTTGGGTTAGGTGTTTTCTTAGGGTTAGGGTTAGGGTTAGGGTTAGGGTTAGGGTTAGGGTTAGGGTTAGGGTTAGGGTTAGGGTTAGGGTTAGGGTTAGGGTTAGGGTTAGGGTTAGGGTTAGGGTTAGGTTTATGGTTAGGGTTAGGGTTTGGGTTAGGGTTTGGGTTAGGGTTTGGGTTAGGGTTAGGGTTAGGGTTAGGGTTAGGGTTAGGGTTAGGGTTAGGGTTAGGGTTAGGGTTAGGGTTAGGGTTAGGGTTAGGGTTAGGGTTGTTGGGTGTAGGGGACTTGGGGTGGGAGATGTAGGGGTTAGGGTTAGGGTGTAGGGTTTAGGGTTAGGGTTAGGTGTGACGAGCAGGTTAGGGTGTGGGGGGGGGTTGAGGGGGTGGGGTTGGGGGTGGGGGTTGGGGTAGGGGGCTGAGGGTATCGGGGGTGTGGGGTTAGGGGGGTGGGGGCGGTGGGGGTGGGGGTGGGGTGGGGGGTGGGGGTGGGGTGAGGGGGGAGAGGGGGTGGGGGGTGAGGGGGTGGGGAGGGTTGGGTGGGGGTGTGGGGGTGGGGTTAGGGTTTGGGGGTGGGTGTGGGGTTAGGGGGGTGGGTGGTGGTTGGAGGGGTGGGGGGGTGGGTGAGGGGTGGGGTGTAGGGGTTAGGGTTAGGGGTTAGGGTGTGGGGTGAGGGGTTAGGGTGGGGGTGGGTGTGGGTGTGGGGGGTGGGGGTGTTTGGGGGGTTGGGGGGTGGGTTGGGCGTGGGTGGTGGGTTTTGGGGGGTGTGGGGGTGGGGGTGGAGGGTTTGGGTGGTTTGGGTGGGGGGGGGTGGGTGGTGGGGTGGGTGTGGGGGTGGGGGTGGGGGGTTGGGGGTTAGGGTTGGGGGTGTGGGGGTGGGGGGGGGGGTGGGGGGTGGGGGGTGGGGGTGTGGGGAGTGGGGTGGGGTGTGGGGGTGTGCAGAGTAGCTGTGACACGAAGACATGGGGGGTGTGGGGGTGTGTGATCGTTCCCGTTACCGATTCACCGTGTAAACGTTCACGTTAAAGGGTTAATTAAAGTTGCACAGTTCACGTTAAAGGTTAAGTTACACGTTACTTTACAGTTCCCGTTCCCGTTTACACGTTAACTCACTTATTCCCGTTCCCGTTACAAGTTCCCGTTCCCGTTCCAGTTAAAGTTAAAGTTAACTTCAAAGTTAAAGGTTAAAGTTACCAGTTAAGAGTTAAAGTTAAAGTTAACTTTCAAGTTAAAGTTAAAATTTACGTTCACGTTCACTTTCACGTCTCCCGTAACACGTTCCACGTTAAAGTTACAGTTCACAGTTAACGGTTTCACGTTCACACAGTTAAAGTTACACGTTACCCGTTACCGTTCACTTCACTTTGCCCTTAACACGTACCCGTTAAAGTTACCGTTCACGTTACAGTTCACAGATCACGTTACAGCTACACGATACGTTCACGTACACCTTTCCAGATCCATAACCCTTTCCCGATCCCGAATCATTAACCCGTATCCCTAACCCGGTTACCCGTTCAAGTACACCGTCACCGTTAAACTTAGTCCATGCACACCTAAACCCTATAACCCTAACCCTAACCCTAACCCTAACCCTAACCCTAACCCTAACCCTAACCCTAACCCTAACCCTAACCCTAACCCTAACCCTAACCCTAACCCTAACCCTAACCCTAACCCTAACCCTAACCCTAACACTAACCCTAACCCTAACCCTAACCCTAACCCTAACCCTAACCCTAACCCTAACCCTAACCCTAACCCTAACCCTAACCCTAACCCTAACCCTAACCCTAACCCTAACCCTAACCCTAACCCTAACCCTAACCCTAACCCTAACCCTAACCCTAACCCTAACCCTAACCCTAACCCTAACCCTAACCCTAACCCTAACCCTAACCCTAACCCTAACCCTAACCCTAACCCTAACCCTAACCCTAACCCTAACCCTAACCCTAACCCTAACCCTAACCCTAACCCTAACCCTAACCCTAACCCTAACCCTAACCCTAACCCTAACCCTAACCCTAACCCTAACCCTAACCCTAACCCTAATTAGAAGTAAGCGGTAAATGAACCTATTGGGGTTAGAAATAAGTATGACGAGCGGTAATCGTCGTACAGAAGGTTAGGGTTAGGGTGTTAGAATAGGAATTGGAATTCGGTGTTTTGTTAGATGATAGAGCTCCTTTAGGGGAGCTTGAAAATGCTTAAAAAATTTCGGGGTCGATTTCTATAAATCGAATTTTGACAAAAACGTGTAACCCTAGAGGGTTAGGGTTAACTTTATGGGGTTAGACGCATATATAGGGACACTGTGAGTTAGCTGCCTAACCCCACACATGTATATAAGAGTCAGACCTAACCCCCCTCCCCTTATTAACCCAAAAAATAGTCGGGAAATATCTACCCCTAGGGGTATACCCCTATCCGAGGACAAATCTCAGAAACTTTCATTTTATGGACTAGAGAAGACAAAAATTTTTATTCGTGGGTATATTTGGAAGCAACTGCCATAGACTGGTAGCTCTAGTCGAGAAACGATGCCACATACCTTTGTTCGACATCTAGGGACCTGGAAGGGGTCAAAGGGGAGGTAAACTATTTTTTGCCCTAGTTACAAATACCGCTCTCTTGTAAAAAATGAGGACGAAATCTTTAAGGTCTGGTGGTTAGGGTTTAGACTGATATTGGCAATTAGGTGGGGGTATATATCATTAATTCTAACCTTTGCGTAGTGGGTATCAAAAGGAATAAACTCGAAATATATTTGGAATGGCACGGGGTTAGAGTTGTAGGAATGTTACTTTTCCCGCTAAAGAGTTACAGATGCCGCTCAAAGGAGTATGAAGCGATTATCCCCCCTTTAAAGGACTCATAACTTCCCCCAAAACCTCTTATGGATACTTCTTGAAGATATCTACCAGTACCAAAAAGAATTTTTCGAAAATATTCAGTCTTTGATTTTTTATGAATTTTTAAATGTTGATGACATTGACCCCTTCGGGCAAAGACTAATATTGCCCAGATCTCAGATATTATTGCATGGCATGGTTCATAGGGCTCAGTTGTATAACGCTAGTGCAAAAAACCGTGTCCCGATTCCTTAAATTAAAAATAAATTGAACCGAAACCCATAGGTGTCTTACTTGAAGCATACCCTAAGTTCTGAGGTCGGGGTTAGATTAAATAGTTGGCCCAGGGCCATCAATTTTTGTATGTATGTAGTGCTTAAATAGTCCTAATAGGCAATACTAACTGTTTTACTATACCTTATTCCTTTGATGAGATATAGAGATCCAAAGTCGGGCAAAAATGGTCATTTTGGCAAAACGGCCCTTTTAGGAAATTGACTGGGCACTTCAAACCCTGCATCACCGGGGCATAATTTTTGCATGGAAGGAAAGGGTATAGAATAGAGTTTTATTGACTAGAATTACAGCTTTCTAGCTTTATTATTTCTTACTACATTAAGCCCCAACTTTTGGATTTTTTTTTTTCAAAAATTGATACAAAATGCCCTTTAGCCCAGATGTTACCCAGGGCAGTTTTCGGACTTTCTGGGCCATATCCATAAAGGTTGGATCCTTTATGGCTCACACAAGCTTACTGCAGCCTGAAATCTTATTTCAAGTTTCCATAGTAACAACTTGAAAAAAGGGTGTAAATGGCCAACCATACCCCATATCTGGGCTTAGATCTCCCAGATGCCCATGAGGTGGGCAACGATATTTGGTGTACTAACAGTCCTTAAATAGATCTACAATTGTGCCAAAAGACGCATCACCAATCCCTTAAATGTATGAGATTGCACTTGTTAAAATCTGCCAAATTCAACAAAAAACCCAAAAATCCTTATAGTTTGACAAGTGCCAAGACAAGTCAAAGAGCAGCCCAGGCAGTTTCTGGGCCATATCCATAAAGGTTGGATCCTTTATGGCTCACACAAGCTTACTGCAGCCTGAAATCTTATTTCAAGTTTCCATAGTAACAACTTGAAAAAAGGGTGTAAATGGCCAACCATACCCCATATCTGGGCTTAGATCTCCCAGATGCCCATGAGGTGGGCAACGATATTTGGTGTACTAACAGTCCTTAAATAGATCTACAATTGTGCCAAAAGACGCATCACCAATCCCTTAAATGTATGAGATTGCACTTGTTAAAATCTGCCAAATTCAACAAAAAACCCAAAAATCCTTATAGTTTGACAAGTGCCAAGACAAGTCAAAGAGCAGCCCAGGCAGTTTCTGGGCCATATCCATAAAGGTTGGATCCTTTATGGCTCACACAAGCTTACTGCAGCCTGAAATCTTATTTCAAGTTTCCATAGTAACAACTTGAAAAAGGGTGTAAATGGCCAACCATACCCCATATCTGGGCTTAGATCTCCCAGATGCCCATGAGGTGGGCAACGATATTTGGTGTACTAACAGTCCTTAAATAGATCTACAATTGTGCCAAAAGACGCATCACCAATCCCTTAAATGTATGAGATTGCACTTGTTAAAATCTGCCAAATTCAACAAAAAACCCAAAAATTCTTATATTGTTTGACAAGTGCCAAGACAAGTCAAAGAGCAGCCCAGGCAGTTTCTGGGCCATATCCATAAAGATTGGATCCCTTCTGATTCACACAAACTTACTGCAGCCTGAAATCTTATTTCAAGTTTCCATAGTAACAACTTGAAAAAAGGGTGTAAATGGCTTAACCTAACCCTAACCCTTCAGACCGATGTTCTTTCTCATCTGCAGACTTCAATGGAGGGACTTGTGCTCCTGCTCAGACCAAAGGAGGTCCTAGGTCCGAACTTGTAGCCACATGGTTGTTAATAAATAATTTGAGTTTGATGAATAAAGTTTTATTATACGTTGATTAAAATTAAAAATAAGATAAAAACACACAAAAAATATCAAACAATATATGTATGTATGTGTGTATGTATGTATGTATGTATGTATGTATGTATGTATGGTATGTAGGTAAGGTATGTATGTTTGTATGTATGTATGTGTGTGTGTATGTATGTATGTATATATGTATATATCTATGTATGTATATAAGTAGGTAGATAGGTTGGAATATGTATGTATGTGTGTATGTATATGTCCGAACTTGAAAATTTTTACAAAATTTTTCGATGTTACCATAGTGATTAGAAAGGTAAAATATGCCTAGATAACCCCCCTTTCAGGGGACATAAATGTTACAAATACCGCCCATGTAACCTAAATTACCGCTCAAACCACGAAGTTACATATACCGCTCGTCAAGTTACAAATACCGCTGGTCAAGTTACAAATACCGCTTAGTCAAGTTACATTTACCGCGGAACAATCCGCATACCGATTTTAAGCGTTATATGTAACCAAAAATGTAACCTGCGGTCACGCTTACTTCTAACCCTAACCCTAACCCTAACCCTAACCCTAACCCTAACCCTAACCCTAACCCTAACCCTAACCCTAACCCTAACCCTAACCCTAACCCTAACCCTAACCCTAACCCTAACCCTAACCCTAACCCTAACCCTAACCCTAACCCTAACCCTAACCCTAACCCTAACCCTAACCCTAACCCTAACCCTAACCCTAACCCTAACCCTAACCCTAACCCTAACCCTAACCCTAACCCTAACCCTAACCCTAACCCTAACCCTAACCCTAACCCTAACCCTAACCCTAACCCTAACCCTAACCCTAACCCTAACCCTAACCCTAACCCTAACCCTAACCCTAACCCTAACCCTAACCCTAACCCTAACCCTAACCCTAACCCTAACCCTAACCCTAACCCTAACCCTAACCCTAACCCTAACCCTAACCCTAACCCTAACCCTAACCCTAACCCTAACCCTAACCCTAACCCTAACCCTAACCCTAACCCTAACCCTAACCCTAACCCTAACCCTAACCCTAACCCTAACCCTAACCCTAACCCTAACCCTAACCCTAACCCTAACCCTAACCCTAACCCTAACCCTAACCCTAACCCTAACCCTAACCCTAACCCTAACCCTAACCCTAACCCTAACCCTAGCCCTAACCCTAACCCTAACCCTAACCCTAACCCTAACCCTAACCCTAACCCTAACCCTAACCCTAACCCTAACCCTAACCCTAACCCTAACCCTAACCCTAACCCTAACCCTAACCCTAACCCTAACCCTAACCCTAACCCTAACCCTAACCCTAACCCTAACCCTAACCCTAACCCTAACCCTAACCCTAACCCTAACCCTAACCCTAACCCTAACCCTAACCCTAACCCTAACCCTAACCCTAACCCTAACCCTAACCCCTAACCCTAACCCTAACCCTAACCCTAACCCTAACCCTAACCCTAACCCTAACCCTAACCCTAACCCTAACCCTAACCCTAACCCTAACCCTAACCCTAACCCTAACCCCTAACCCTAACCCTAACCCTAACCCTAACCCTAACCCTAACCCTAACCCTAACCCTAACCCTAACCCTAACCCTAACCCTAACCCTAACCCTAACCCTAACCCTAACCCTAACCCTAACCCTAACCCTAACCCTAACCCTAACCCTTTTGTGTTTTAGAGAAAGAAGCCATAACCCTGACTCTAACCAAAGAATGGAGGAGGAAGTGAGGGAGACTCACTCCAAATTTTACGAAGGTACTTATGCTCATATTAACTTTATATTCTACCTCTCTTAAATACAATGGTTGTTATGTAATTCCTCGGTTTTTCTATTTTCTTTTTCTTCTTTTTTTTCATTTAAGTTCCACTCATTAGAAAATTTGCGGGGTGGTTAAGGAGCGCAGAAATGCAAAAAGAAGTTAAGACCACTATACAACACAGCAAACAGGTATTCCAGGTATGTCACTGGGTTATTTATGTGCGTTTTATCATATTGAATTATCTAATTTATTATATATTTCCGTGATAACTTCTGTCAGACGGCTCAGCCATGAACTTCTTTTTCCATTTCAGATATGGAACGCTGTGAGAGACAGCAATCTGTTCAAAACTCTTGATATTCTCAACACAGACAAGTTGGGGGACTCTTGGTTCTCCACCTGCGACATGCAGGTGGGGACCAAGAGGTCCTACCTCACAAGTTTGAATTATTTCATCGATTTTCTAAAAGCAAAAAAAATAGTGCACACTGAAGGTGATTATACCCAAGCCTGGATCAGACGAGTAAGCAAGACCTTGGGTAAATCGATTGCAAAACGAAAAACAGAAGTTGCGGCAAATGATATAAGTAAGTAGATATTCATGTTGATGAGCATATTTCTTATTTACCGCATTATGAAGTTTTTCAAATTTTTATCCTTTTCAAATCCTAAAGAAACCATTTTATTTTACTTTCAGTGAACATAATAAATCCTCAGGATATTAATAATTGGACCAACAGTGATACCATCAAAAACATATCTGAAATCACTGAACAAGGCAATAGTAAACCACCAGCCAAAGAAACCTTCGAAGATTTACGAGATACAGCAATGCTGAAACTCACTTTTGCCAACGGCCAGAGATCTGGCACTCTGTGCCAGATGACCTGCGGCGAATTTTGGAAGGCAAGGGTCACGGAGGATGGTGCAGTTCTGGTGGTAGCCCACCACAAAACGGATTATATTGCACCTGGCAATGTGGGGGCTCCATCAGAACTGTACAGACTTCTTAAATTTTATGACGAAACCAGAAGGACCCTTGGGCACGGAGAGGGTTCGAAGGTAAGTCCCTTGATTTTTCTGCTATTACTGTGAGTCGGCATTGTAATTGCACTTTAATCAAATATTCCTTTGTTATGTTTTACATGGGTTTTATCTTTTGTACTATTTTATGTGTTGTAGCTCAGCCAGTAACTTGTATTTTTTTCTACAGGATCCATTCTTTGTGACTTACGAGGGAGAAGGACTTACAGCGTCATATTTTAACAAATGTATCAATAAAATTTGGGCAAAAGGAGGAGGACGGGGTAGGATTTCTGCTACCCAAATAAGAAAATCCATTTGCACCAAAGTAAGGGGAAAGCACCCATACGCCAGGGATGCCCTGGCATCCCACATGGGTCATCGTCCAGCAACAGCTGACGAATTTTATAATAAGATCCATGCAAACAGAATGGCCCTCCCAATGTGTCATCTAATATCATCAACATTTTCGTCATCATCGGTGAGTATATTAGAGTTAACCCTGACCCTAACATTGTATGATATGATACGTTCGTATTTTGTATTAATCTATGGGTTTGTATTGATCTATTGCATTCACTATTTTAGGCTACCGCAATAAAAAATCGAAAAAGAACAACTGAAGGAGAGATGCCAGCAATTACGGTGGGTAAAAAGGATGGGGAATTAATTAATAAAACATCAATGAATTTAATTTGTTCAAATTAAGCCAAAGTATTACCCTTACCATAGTTTTACTATTGTTATTATTCACTTTAGGGACAACAAAAAGGAGGAACGGGCACCAACTCTAACCCTAATCCAAAAAAGGTAAGTACCATAAGACTGTTTGTTAAGGTTCCTGGTACAAGATATCGATCTGTTTTACTGAATTCAAAATAGAAACAAATACGAATGGGGACTTCATGAACAGGTTTATAGTTTAATCACGTTTTTCTTCCAGACTAAATCATCAAGAAGATCCTTTACCGAAAAAGAAGCACAGACTTTGTTGCAATTAACAAAAAACATTTTAGATAAACGGCCACTCACAACACATGATGTTATTGTAGAGATACAAAAAACGGAAGTCGGTGTCACCTTTTTATTGAATATGAGGGACAAGTTCGGAGAATTTTACCAAAAAAAATTGGTAGACAGAGTGCGGGCTGCAACTCGTTATAAAGTTAGATAGAAAGTTGATAAAGAAAATAATGAGAAACAAACATTAGTATTTTTGTTATCTTATGACATTTAATTTCATTATATTGTTTATGTATTTTAGAAATATATGTATTTTATTTTATTATATTGTTTATGTATTTCAGATTTGTATATGTAATATGTTATGTTTTATTATGAAATTTAATATGATGTCTCTATTTTTAATTCATTGATTCATAATTAATTGATTTTAAGTTTTAATTCATTCTATCATTTTGTAAAAGATTTTTATTATTTCACAATTATTATCTATATCAACTTGGTTTATGTATTTTAGAAATATATGTATTTAATTTTATTATATTGTTTATGTATTTCAGATTTGTATATGTAATATGTTATGTTTTATTATGAAATTTAATATGATGTCTCTATTTTTAATTCATTGATTCATAATTAATTGATTTTAAGTTTTAATTCATTCTATCATTTTGTAAAAGATTTTTATTATTTCACAATTATTATCTATATCAACTTGGTTTCTTTATATAAAACATGAACTGATATTCTGACTTTGTTATATATTCCATATCATATGCGAAAATAATAACACCGACATGTACCGGACATTAAAGTACTGGTAAGTATGATGTTTTTCGTCGTAATAATTAAAACATTTTGAACATGTCGTATCTTATCTTTTTATTTAACAGAATGTTTATGTTTACTAACGATATATATTCTCTTTTTTTCAGATTTCTTTTTTTTATTTGTCAAATTAATGATGGGAGCACGCACAGACATGTCTGGTTGGAGTCAGGTAAGTATTCGGTAAGTATGATGCATGCTCCTATATGTCTTATTGTCATTTTATTGCATGTTTTCTAGATATTCACTCACAAACGATATATATTTTCTTATTTCAGATGTGTTTTTGCAATTTTCCGTATAGTAACGATATATATTCTCTTTTTTCCAGATTTCATTTTTGGCAAATTGATGATGGGAACACGCATAGACATGTCTAGTTGGAGTCAGGTCAGTATTCGGTAAGTATGATGCATACTCCTATATGTCTTATTGTCATTTTATTGCATGTTTTCTAGATATTCACTCACAAACGATATATATTTTCTTATTTCAGATGTGTTTTTGCAATTTTCCGTATAGTAACGATATATACTCTCTTTTTTCCAGATTTCTTTTTTGTCAAATTGATGATGGGAACACGCACAGACATGTCTGGTTGGAGTCAGGTAAGTATTCGGTAAGTATGATGCATACTCCTATATGTCTTATTGTCATTTTATCGCATGTTTTCTAGATATTCACTCACAAACGATATATATTTTCTTATTTCAGATGTGTTTTTGCAATTTTCCGGATAGTAACGATATATATTCTCTTTTTTCCAGATTTCTTTTTTATCAAATTGATGATGGGAACACGCACAGACATGTCTGGTTGGAGTCAGGTCAGTATTCGGTAAGTATGATACATACTTCTATATGTCTCATCGGTTTATTCTACTGTGAGTTTATTTTATGTCTTCTAGTTATTCACTTATTGACTATGTATTTTCTTTATTTCAGATTCCATACTCTAACCCTAAGACTCACCCTAACATCACACACAAACACACACACACACATACGCATACACACACCACGTAACCAGATTCCATACTCTAACCCTAAGACTCACCCTAACTTCACACACACACACACACACACACACACACACACACACACACACACACACACACACACACACACCACGTAACCAATATCACAAAGACCAATATTCATACAATGATAAATAACAATTACCATTTCCCTAAACATGAACCCCCTATATTCCCCAATGCTATGGACTTGGTCATTTGGTTACGGTTATGGTTAGAGTTAGTGAACAAGTATAAGTTTTATTAATTAAATGATATTATGTGATCAGATTAATTCACCCTAACATATACTGTAATGTAAGCTAGTTATAATCACTATAAATAAGACAATATACCACCTACTGCCCAGAGCAGTCAATATTTTGATAAGGTTTAAGTTTTTGTGCAATATTGATTTTAGTATAGCCAATATCATACAACTCTATGTATATAAGATCATTAACAACCATCACAATATTTTATATCATAAACCCTCTACACCCCCTGACACAATGGACTTAGTCTTTGTTTCAGGTTACATTTACCCCTCTCTCGGACTTAGTTTTTCTTCTAGGTTACATTTACCCCTCGGAGGTTACATTTACCCCTCGCAGGTTACATTTACCCCTCGTTACATTTACCCCTCGGAGGTTACATTTACCCCTCGCAGGTTACATTTACCCCTCGCCAGGTTACATTTACCCCTCGGAAACAGGTTACATTTACCCCTCGACGCTAACCCTAACCCTAACCTAACCCTAACCCTAACCCTAACCCTAACCCTAACCCTAACAATATTTTTCTATATGATATACTATAGATATTATAAAGTATTTTATATCATTGGAAAGGTCTTTCGGAGCTGTATATGAATATATAAATATCATAACTATACCTAGTCCAGAACAATAGTTATAACCTCCCGAATTTAATTCATTTTCATAAATTTTGATTAATTTTTTGGGGATAACTTTAATAACTTCATTAATATTTTTCTATAGGTTATACTATAGATAATATTAAGTATTATATATCGTTGGAAAGGTCTTCGGGTGCTGTATATGAATATATAAATATAATAATTATATATAGCCGAAAGCAATAGTTATAATCTCCGAATATAGGGTGTTTTATCCATTTTGATTAATTTTTGGGTGAAAAATTGTAAGTTCGGACAAAAAATTCCTAAGGAAAAAAAGTATTTTTAAAGTGACTTTTAAATGATTCAAAAATGAAAATTATGCCTAGAAAACATAACCCTATTGCGAGTAAAAATTTTGGACTTAGTTTTTGTTTTGGACTTAGTCATTTTATCGGGCAGCCACTTTCGGGATTGTGAAGCCATTATCGGGATTCGTGCAGCCAGAATTGGAACTTCTGCAGCCAAAAACGGCCCCATGCAGCCATTATCGGGTTTCTGCAGCCATTCACGGGAATATGCAGCCAATATCGGGATTTGTGCAGCCAGGGTTGGATCCGGCCATAACCCTAACCCTAACCCTAACCCTAACCCTAACCCTAACCCTAACCCTAACCCTAACCCTAACCCTAACCTAACCCTAACCCTAACCCTAACCCTAACCCTAACCCTAACCCTAACCCTAACCCTAACCCTAACCCCTAACCCTAACCCTAACCCTAACCCTAACCCTAACCCTAACCCTAACCCTAACCCCTAACCCTAACCCTAACCCTAACCCTAACCCTAACCCTAACCCTAACCCTAACCCTATTGCGAGTAAAAATTTTGGACTTAGTTTTTGTTTTGGACTTAGTCATTTTATCGGGCAGCCACTTTCGGGATTGGGAAGCCATTATCGGGATTCGTGCAGCCAGAATTGGAACTTCTGCAGCCAAAAACGGCCCCATGCAGCCATTATCGGGTTTCTGCAGCCATTCACGGGAATATGCAGCCAATATCGGGATTTGTGCAGCCAGGGTTGGATCCGGCCATAACCCTAACCCTAACCCTAACCCTAACCCTAACCCTAACCCTAACCCTAACCCTAACCCTAACCCTAACCCTAACCCTAACCCTTAAAAAGCATAATTCAACACTTTTTCTTAAACAAGTGCGATATTTGAACCCTTATATCTTTGCTAATACCTCAGCTAAGACTAATGTCCTAATAAATTTAAAAAGAGCTCTAAAAGACCTTTCCAACGATATAAAATAAGCCATAAAAATAGTCCGATTTAGGCACAAAATGGACAGTTACTTATGACCAAAGTAGCCATTTTTGGTCTACGAAAGTCCAGACAGTAAATATCTGCCAATTTTGGACGCTTATATCTTTGCCATTAAATGGGTTAGCACCATTGTTTTTTTATAGTCTAAACGTGTTCTTAAATACCTTTCCAACGATATAAAATAAGTTTAAATTGTTGTTACGATCGTTCTAGGATAGTCTGTTAAACATATTAGAACATCATACAAATTGGACACATTTTTTGTAAAAATATGCATTGTTTGGACACTTATATCTTAATAATATCTTAGTCAATGTTTTTACATATCTTAAGAGTACTTTAAAAGACCTTTCTAATGATGTTGGTAGGTATCCTCTGCTAAAATGCTGTAATAGGTGGTCACTTTTGGCCAAAGTAACCAATTTTGGGTCCCCAAAATTTTCTAAGTCCGATGGGCGCAAGTGATGTTATTCAGATATTTTCGTATTTTGCGTGAAGGGTTCAGATTAACTTAGCCATCGATTTGATATATAAAACGGCTTCTGACTTTATGATAAATATAATTAATAGAATAGATATACATTTAAGCATTAAATTTATTCAACAAGATACAAAGGTTAGGGTTAGGGTTAGGGTTATACAACGAGAGCCTCAGTCGTATACACAGATTTGGACTAAAAACGACAACAAAGACGAATTTTCGAGTAAGGGTTAACCGGTTTAAACCAGGGTTAAACCGGTTGAACCTGGGTTAAACCGTTTTATCCGGTTTAAACATTTGTGATCATTTGGATCATAACAAAGTGCAAAAAATTATAAAATGGAGCAAGAAACAATACAAGATTAGACGTTTTGCATCCAAACTGGCGTAATATTTCATATAGAATTTATCATTAATACATGAGAAGGAGGATATTTGTAGGCCTACAAAATGAGACCAAGTTCAAATAAATTGGTTCACAAATTAAAAAGATACAGCCCATTCAGATATGAATTTACTACACAAATCTTATGAGAACATTCTGGTCACGTGATATCTATTTTTAGAAAAATTCTCTTCTCTTCCCGCAAAATGCCTATACCCTAACCCTAACCCTAACCCTAACCCTAACCCTAACCCTAACCCTAACCCTAAACCTAACCCTAACCCTAACCCTAACCCTAACCCTAACCCTAACCCTAACCCTAACCCTAACCCTAACCTTACCATTCTAAAATACTAAGAGTTACAACTGCGATAACACTGTACTTTATACAATTTCATAGCCTATATTTTAAGTTTTCAAAGTGTAATAACTCAGTATCTATCTAACATCTTGAGCTTAAAATTCATCTGTATGTACTTCAATATGTAGTAAACAATATCACAGTGTAAAATAATCCTAACTCTGAAAAAAGTTTTCAACAAAATTTTTTTGGTTGAAAATTTTCTAAGTCCAAAATATTTTTGGACTTAGAAAATTTTTCTTCCTCTTGAAAATTTTCTAAGTCCAAATTGTAACAAAATACCTATTGATGAGTACACATTTAGCTATGGGTAGTACTATTTTAGCTATGCCTAGTACACAAATCCCTATCGCTAGTACACAAATCCCTATCGCTAGTACAAAAACAGCTATCAATGATACCATTTTACCTATCTAGGGTACAAAAATACCACAAACGGTTCCATGTAGCTATTGGCACCAAAATTTATACCTATCATGTACCAACATAGGCATCAAAATGGTGCGGGGTTAGCACAACCGCTAGCCCTAACCCTAACCCTAACCCTAACCCTAACCCTAACCCTAACCCTAACCCTAACCCTAACCCTAACCCTAACCCTAGTCACATGACTTCACCAAATATGACAGACATATCTTGGAATACATCTGAGTTATTAGCTGTCAAAGTTGGGCAGGCTTAGAGTTAGGGTGTTCCCAAAAAAGGACATTTGACGCCACCTAGTAGGCGTTTGTGGTCCGAACTTTTTTGATATTATTGTCTACCTGTATCACTTTTACAACATATAAAAATATTAGACTACTATATGTAGGTTTTTTTTCGAGAAAAAGGTCTTTGAAAATGAGTCATCTTATTTTTACCAATTTCTTGTATTTCACCAACTTTGGCTTCTGATATCTTAACATTCCTAGCAGATATCTACATGTCCTAGCACCTATATATGGCACTGGCATAGTCACATAACTTCACCAAATATAACAGAGATATTTTGGAATACATCCGAGTTATAAGCTGTCAAAGTAGGGCAGGCTTAGAGTTAGGGTGTTCCCCAAAGAGGATATTTGACGCCACCTAGCGGGTAATATAGGCGTTTGTGGTCCTAACATTTTAGATATTATTGTCTACCTGTATTATCTTTACAATATATCAAAATATTAGACCACTATATGTAGGCACTTTTCAGAGAAAAAGGTGTTTGAAAATGGGCCATTTCTACAAATTTCATCAATTCTTAATACTTTTTTGATAACTTTAATAACTTCAACAATCTTTTTCTATGTGATATACTATAGATATTATAAAGTATTTTATATCATTGGAAAGGTCTTGCGGAGCTGTATATGAATATATAATTATCATAACTATACCTAGTCTAGAACAATAGTTATAACCTCCCGAACATAATGTTTTTCATTACTTTAGATCAATTTTTTGGATAATTTTAATAACTTTAACAATCTTTTTCTATGTCATATACTATAGATATTATAATGTATTTTATATCATTGGAAAGGTATTGAGGAGCTGTATATGAATATATAAATATCATAACTATACCTAGTCTAGAACAATAGTTATAACCTCCCGAACATAATGTATTTTCTTCCATTTTGATCAATATTTTGATAACCTTAATAACTTCAACAATTATATTCTATATGGTATACTATAGATAATATTAAGTATTATATATCATAAGAAAGGTATGGAGGAGCTGTATACGAATATATAAATATCATAACTATACCTAGTCTAGAACAATAGTTATAACCTCCCAAACATAATATTTTTCATTAATTTTGATCAATTTTTTGGATAATTTTAATAATTTTAACAATATTTTTCTATATGATATACTATAGATATTATAAAGTATTTTATATCATTAGAAAGGTCTTGCTGAGCTGTATATGATTATATAAATATCATAACTATACCTAGTCTAGAACAATAGTTATAAGCTCCCGTAAATAATGCATTTTCTTCCATTTTTGATAATTTTGATAATTTTAACAATATTTTTCTATATGATATACTATAGATATTATAAAGTATTTTATATCATTGGAAAGGTCTTTCGGAGCTGTATATGAATATATAAATATCATAACTATACCTAGTCCAGAACAATAGTTATAACCTCCCGAATTTAATTCATTTTCATAAATTTTGATTAATTTTTTGGGGATAACTTTAATAACTTCATTAATATTTTTCTATAGGTTATACTATAGATAATATTAAGTATTATATATCGTTGGAAAGGTCTTCGGGTGCTGTATATGAATATATAAATATAATAATTATATATAGCCGAAAGCAATAGTTATAATCTCCGAATATAGGGTGTTTTATCCATTTTGATTAATTTTTGGGTGAAAAATTGTAAGTTCGGACAAAAAATTCCTAAGGAAAAAAAGTATTTTTAAAGTGACTTTTAAATGATTCAAAAATGAAAATTATGCCTAGAAAACATAACCCTATTGCGAGTAAAAATTTTGGACTTAGTTTTTGTTTTGGACTTAGTCATTTTATCGGGCAGCCACTTTCGGGATTGGGAAGCCATTATCGGGATTCGTGCAGCCAGAATTGGAACTTCTGCAGCCAAAAACGGCCCCATGCAGCCATTATCGGGTTTCTGCAGCCATTCACGGGAATATGCAGCCAATATCGGGATTTGTGCAGCCAGGGTTGGATCCGGCCATAACCCTAACCCTAACCCTAACCCTAACCCTAACCCTAACCCTAACCCTAACCCTAAAAATATGCATTGTTTGGACACTTATATCTTAATAATATCTTAGTCAATGTTTTTACATATCCTAAGAGTACTTTAAAAGACCTTTCTAATGATGTTGGTAGGTATCCTCTGCTAAAATGCTGTAATAGGTGGTCACTTTTGGCCAAAGTAACCAATTTTGGGTCCCCAAAATTTTCTAAGTCCGATGGGCGCAAGTGATGTTATTCAGATATTTTCGTATTTTGCGTGAAGGGTTCAGATTAACTTAGCCATCGATTTGATATATAAAACGGCTTCTGACTTTATGATAAATATAATTAATAGAATAGATATACATTTAAGCATTAAATTTATTCAACAAGATACAAAGGTTAGGGTTAGGGTTAGGGTTATACAACGAGAGCCTCAGTCGTATACACAGATTTGGACTAAAAACGACAACAAAGACGAATTTTCGAGTAAGGGTTAACCGGTTTAAACCAGGGTTAAACCGGTTGAACCTGGGTTAAACCGTTTTATCCGGTTTAAACATTTGTGATCATTTGGATCATAACAAAGTGCAAAAAATTATAAAATGGAGCAAGAAACAATACAAGATTAGACGTTTTGCATCCAAACTGGCGTAATATTTCATATAGAATTTATCATTAATACATGAGAAGGAGGATATTTGTAGGCCTACAAAATGAGACCAAGTTCAAATAAATTGGTTCACAAATTAAAAAGATACAGCCCATTCAGATATGAATTTACTACACAAATCTTATGAGAACATTCTGGTCACGTGATATCTATTTTAGAAAAATTCTCTTCTCTTCCCGCAAAATGCCTATACCCTAACCCTAACCCTAACCCTAACCCTAACCCTAACCCTAACCCTAACCCTAACCCAACATTTTAACCCCAATTTAACCCTTGGGGTTAAAAAGGGTCAAACTTTTTAACCCTAATTTTACCCCAAGGGTTAAAAAGGGTCAACCTTTTTAACCCCAATTTTACCCCAAGGGTTAAAAAGGGTCAAACTTTTTAACCCCAATTTAACCCCAAGGGTTAAAAAGAGTCAAACGTTTTAACCCCAATTTAACCCCAATGGTTAAAAAGGGTCAAATTTTTTAACCTCAATTTAACCCCAACGGTTAAAAGGGGTAAAACTTTTAAACTCCAATGTTTTGCAAATTCACTCCTTTTATAGCCTCTATACTATATTAAAAAGCATAATTCAACACTTTTTCTTAAACAAGTGCGATATTTGAACCCTTATATCTTTGCTAATACCTCAGCTAAGACTAATGTCCTAATAAATTTAAAAAGAGCTCTAAAAGACCTTTCCAACGATATAAAATAAGCCATAAAAATAGTCCGATTTAGGCACAAAATGGACAGTTACTTATGACCAAAGTAGCCATTTTTGGTCTACGAAAGTCCAGACAGTAAATATCTGCCAATTTTGGACGCTTATATCTTTGCCATTAAATGGGTTAGCACCATTGTTTTTTTATAGTCTAAACGTGTTCTTAAATACCTTTCCAACGATATAAAATAAGTTTAAATTGTTGTTACGATCGTTCTAGGATAGTCTGTTAAACATATTAGAACATCATACAAATTGGACACATTTTTTGTAAAAATATGCATTGTTTGGACACTTATATCTTAATAATATCTTAGTCAATGTTTTTACATATCCTAAGAGTACTTTAAAAGACCTTTCTAATGATGTTGGTAGGTATCCTCTGCTAAAATGCTGTAATAGGTGGTCACTTTTGGCCAAAGTAACCAATTTTGGGTCCCCAAAATTTTCTAAGTCCGATGGGCGCAAGTGATGTTATTCAGATATTTTCGTATTTTGCGTGAAGGGTTCAGATTAACTTAGCCATCGATTTGATATATAAAACGGCTTCTGACTTTATGATAAATATAATTAATAGAATAGATATACATTTAAGCATTAAATTTATTCAACAAGATACAAAGGTTAGGGTTAGGGTTAGGGTTATACAACGAGAGCCTCAGTCGTATACACAGATTTGGACTAAAAACGACAACAAAGACGAATTTTCGAGTAAGGGTTAACCGGTTTAAACCAGGGTTAAACCGGTTGAACCTGGGTTAAACCGTTTTATCCGGTTTAAACATTTGTGATCATTTGGATCATAACAAAGTGCAAAAAATTATAAAATGGAGCAAGAAACAATACAAGATTAGACGTTTTGCATCCAAACTGGCGTAATATTTCATATAGAATTTATCATTAATACATGAGAAGGAGGATATTTGTAGGCCTACAAAATGAGACCAAGTTCAAATAAATTGGTTCACAAATTAAAAAGATACAGCCCATTCAGATATGAATTTACTACACAAATCTTATGAGAACATTCTGGTCACGTGATATCTATTTTAGAAAAATTCTCTTCTCTTCCCGCAAAATGCCTATACCCTAACCCTAACCCTAACCCTAACCCTAACCCTTGGGGTTAAAAAGGGTCAAAGTTTTTAACCCCAATTTAACCCTTGGGGTTAAAAAGGGTCAAACTTTTTATCCCCAATTTAACCCTTGGGGTTAAAAAGGGTCAAACTTTTTAACCCCAATTTAATCCTTGGGGTT
Organism: Pteria penguin; assembly: GCA_035048485.1. NCBI lineage: Eukaryota > Metazoa > Mollusca > Bivalvia > Pterioida > Pteriidae > Pteria > Pteria penguin. The sequence continues at coordinate 24,575,111 of CM068593.1, forward strand.
AAAAAGGGTCAAACTTTTTAACCCCAATTTAACCCTTGGGGTTAAAAAGGGTCAAACATTTTAACCCCAATTTAACCCTTGGGGTTAAAAAGGGTCAAACTTTTTAACCCCAATTTTACCCCAAGGGTTAAAAAGGGTCAACCTTTTTAACCCCAATTTTACCCCAAGGGTTAAAAAGGGTCAAACTTTTTAACCCCAATTTAACCCCTAGGGTTAAAAAGAGTCAAACGTTTTAACCCCAATTTAACCCCAATGGTTAAAAAGGGTCAAATTTTTTAACCTCAATTTAACCCCAACGGTTAAAAGGGGTAAAACTTTTAAACTCCAATGTTTTGCAAATTCACTCCTTTTATAGCCTCTATACTATATTAAAAAGCATAATTCAACACTTTTTCTTAAACAAGTGCGATATTTGAACCCTTATATCTTTGCTAATACCTCAGCTAAGACTAATGTCCTAATAAATTTAAAAAGAGCTCTAAAAGACCTTTCCAACGATATAAAATAAGCCATAAAAATAGTCCGATTTAGGCACAAAATGGACAGTTACTTATGACCAAAGTAGCCATTTTTGGTCTACGAAAGTCCAGACAGTAAATATCTGCCAATTTTGGACGCTTATATCTTTGCCATTAAATGGGTTAGCACCATTGTTTTTTTATAGTCTAAACGTGTTCTTAAATACCTTTCCAACGATATAAAATAAGTTTAAATTGTTGTTACGATCGTTCTAGGATAGTCTGTTAAACATATTAGAACATCATACAAATTGGACACATTTTTTGTAAAAATATGCATTGTTTGGACACTTATATCTTAATAATATCTTAGTCAATGTTTTTACATATCCTAAGAGTACTTTAAAAGACCTTTCTAATGATGTTGGTAGGTATCCTCTGCTAAAATGCTGTAATAGGTGGTCACTTTTGGCCAAAGTAACCAATTTTGGGTCCCCAAAATTTTCTAAGTCCGATGGGCGCAAGTGATGTTATTCAGATATTTTCGTATTTTGCGTGAAGGGTTCAGATTAACTTAGCCATCGATTTGATATATAAAACGGCTTCTGACTTTATGATAAATATAATTAATAGAATAGATATACATTTAAGCATTAAATTTATTCAACAAGATACAAAGGTTAGGGTTAGGGTTAGGGTTATACAACGAGAGCCTCAGTCGTATACACAGATTTGGACTAAAAACGACAACAAAGACGAATTTTCGAGTAAGGTTTAACCGGTTTAAACCAGGGTTAAACCGGTTGAACCTGGGTTAAACCGTTTTATCCGGTTTAAACATTTGTGATCATTTGGATCATAACAAAGTGCAAAAAATTATAAAATGGAGCAAGAAACAATACAAGATTAGACGTTTTGCATCCAAACTGGCGTAATATTTCATATAGAATTTATCATTAATACATGAGAAGGAGGATATTTGTAGGCCTACAAAATGAGACCAAGTTCAAATAAATTGGTTCACAAATTAAAAAGATACAGCCCATTCAGATATGAATTTACTACACAAATCTTATGAGAACATTCTGGTCACGTGATATCTATTTTAGAAAAATTCTCTTCTCTTCCCGCAAAATGCCTATACCCTAACCCTAACCCTAACCCTAACCCTAACCCTAACCCTAACCCTAACCCTAACCCAACATTTTAACCCCAATTTAACCCTTGGGGTTAAAAAGGGTCAAACTTTTTAACCCTAATTTTACCCCAAGGGTTAAAAAGGGTCAACCTTTTTAACCCCAATTTTACCCCAAGGGTTAAAAAGGGTCAAACTTTTTAACCCCAATTTAACCCCAAGGGTTAAAAAGAGTCAAACGTTTTAACCCCAATTTAACCCCAATGGTTAAAAAGGGTCAAATTTTTTAACCTCAATTTAACCCCAACGGTTAAAAGGGGTAAAACTTTTAAACTCCAATGTTTTGCAAATCACTCCTTTTATAGCCTCTATACTATATTAAAAAGCATAATTCAACACTTTTTCTTAAACAAGTGCGATATTTGAACCCTTATATCTTTGCTAATACCTCAGCTAAGACTAATGTCCTAATAAATTTAAAAAGAGCTCTAAAAGACCTTTCCAACGATATAAAATAAGCCATAAAAATAGTCCGATTTAGGCACAAAATGGACAGTTACTTATGACCAAAGTAGCCATTTTTGGTCTACGAAAGTCCAGACAGTAAATATCTGCCAATTTTGGACGCTTATATCTTTGCCATTAAATGGGTTAGCACCATTGTTTTTTTATAGTCTAAACGTGTTCTTAAATACCTTTCCAACGATATAAAATAAGTTTAAATTGTTGTTACGATCGTTCTAGGATAGTCTGTTAAACATATTAGAACATCATACAAATTGGACACATTTTTTGTAAAAATATGCATTGTTTGGACACTTATATCTTAATAATATCTTAGTCAATGTTTTTACATATCCTAAGAGTACTTTAAAAGACCTTTCTAATGATGTTGGTAGGTATCCTCTGCTAAAATGCTGTAATAGGTGGTCACTTTTGGCCAAAGTAACCAATTTTGGGTCCCCAAAATTTTCTAAGTCCGATGGGCGCAAGTGATGTTATTCAGATATTTTCGTATTTTGCGTGAAGGGTTCAGATTAACTTAGCCATCGATTTGATATATAAAACGGCTTCTGACTTTATGATAAATATAATTAATAGAATAGATATACATTTAAGCATTAAATTTATTCAACAAGATACAAAGGTTAGGGTTAGGGTTAGGGTTATACAACGAGAGCCTCAGTCGTATACACAGATTTGGACTAAAAACGACAACAAAGACGAATTTTCGAGTAAGGGTTAACCGGTTTAAACCAGGGTTAAACCGGTTGAACCTGGGTTAAACCGTTTTATCCGGTTTAAACATTTGTGATCATTTGGATCATAACAAAGTGCAAAAAATTATAAAATGGAGCAAGAAACAATACAAGATTAGACGTTTTGCATCCAAACTGGCGTAATATTTCATATAGAATTTATCATTAATACATGAGAAGGAGGATATTTGTAGGCCTACAAAATGAGACCAAGTTCAAATAAATTGGTTCACAAATTAAAAAGATACAGCCCATTCAGATATGAATTTACTACACAAATCTTATGAGAACATTCTGGTCACGTGATATCTATTTTAGAAAAATTCTCTTCTCTTCCCGCAAAATGCCTATACCCTAACCCTAACCCTAACCCTAACCCTAACCCTAACCCTAATCCTTGGGGTTAAAAAGGGTCAAACTTTTTAACCCCAATTTAACCCTTGGGGTTAAAAAGGGTCAAACATTTTAACCCCAATTTAACCCTTGGGGTTAAAAAGGGTCAAACTTTTTAACCCCAATTTTACCCCAAGGGTTAAAAAGGGTCAACCTTTTTAACCCCAATTTTACCCCAAGGGTTAAAAAGGGTCAAACTTTTTAACCCCAATTTAACCCCAAGGGTTAAAAAGAGTCAAACGTTTTAACCCCAATTTAACCCCAATGGTTAAAAAGGGTCAAATTTTTTAACCTCAATTTAACCCCAACGGTTAAAAGGGGTAAAACTTTTAAACTCCAATGTTTTGCAAATTCACTCCTTTTATAGCCTCTATACTATATTAAAAAGCATAATTCAACACTTTTTCTTAAACAAGTGCGATATTTGAACCCTTATATCTTTGCTAATACCTCAGCTAAGACTAATGTCCTAATAAATTTAAAAAGAGCTCTAAAAGACCTTTTCAACGATATAAAATAAGCCATAAAAATAGTCCGATTTAGGCACAAAATGGACAGTTACTTATGACCAAAGTAGCCATTTTTGGTCTACGAAAGTCCAGACAGTAAATATCTGCCAATTTTGGACGCTTATATCTTTGCCATTAAATGGGTTAGCACCATTGTTTTTTTATAGTCTAAACGTGTTCTTAAATACCTTTCCAACGATATAAAATAAGTTTAAATTGTTGTTACGATCGTTCTAGGATAGTCTGTTAAACATATTAGAACATCATACAAATTGGACACATTTTTTGTAAAAATATGCATTGTTTGGACACTTATATCTTAATAATATCTTAGTCAATGTTTTTACATATCCTAAGAGTACTTTAAAAGACCTTTCTAATGATGTTGGTAGGTATCCTCTGCTAAAATGCTGTAATAGGTGGTCACTTTTGGCCAAAGTAACCAATTTTGGGTCCCCAAAATTTTCTAAGTCCGATGGGCGCAAGTGATGTTATTCAGATATTTTCGTATTTTGCGTGAAGGGTTCAGATTAACTTAGCCATCGATTTGATATATAAAACGGCTTCTGACTTTATGATAAATATAATTAATAGAATAGATATACATTTAAGCATTAAATTTATTCAACAAGATACAAAGGTTAGGGTTAGGGTTAGGGTTATACAACGAGAGCCTCAGTCGTATACACAGATTTGGACTAAAAACGACAACAAAGACGAATTTTCGAGTAAGGGTTAACCGGTTTAAACCAGGGTTAAACCGGTTGAACCTGGGTTAAACCGTTTTATCCGGTTTAAACATTTGTGATCATTTGGATCATAACAAAGTGCAAAAAATTATAAAATGGAGCAAGAAACAATACAAGATTAGACGTTTTGCATCCAAACTGGCGTAATATTTCATATAGAATTTATCATTAATACATGAGAAGGAGGATATTTGTAGGCCTACAAAATGAGACCAAGTTCAAATAAATTGGTTCACAAATTAAAAAGATACAGCCCATTCAGATATGAATTTACTACACAAATCTTATGAGAACATTCTGGTCACGTGATATCTATTTTTAGAAAAATTCTCTTCTCTTCCCGCAAAATGCCTATACCCTAACCCTAATCTTATGAGAACATTCTGGTCACGTGATATCTATTTTTAGAAAAATTCTCTTCTCTTCCCGCAAAATGCCTATACCCTAACCCTAACCCTAACCCTAACCCTAACCCTAACCCTTGGGGTTAAAAAGAGTCAAAGTTTTTAACCCCAATTTAACCCTTGGGGTTAAAAAGGGTCAAACTTTTTATCCCCAATTTAACCCTTGGGGTTAAAAAGGGTCAAACTTTTTAACCCCAATTTAATCCTTGGGGTTAAAAAGGGTCAAACTTTTTAACCCCAATTTAACCCTTGGGGTTAAAAAGGGTCAAACATTTTAACCCCAATTTAACCCTTGGGGTTAAAAAGGGTCAAACTTTTTAACCCCAATTTTACCCCAAGGGTTAAAAAGGGTCAACCTTTTTAACCCCAATTTTACCCCAAGGGTTAAAAAGGGTCAAACTTTTTAACCCCAATTTAACCCCAAGGGTTAAAAAGAGTCAAACGTTTTAACCCCAATTTAACCCCAATGGTTAAAAAGGGTCAAATTTTTTAACCTCAATTTAACCCCAACGGTTAAAAGGGGTAAAACTTTTAAACTCCAATGTTTTGCAAATTCACTCCTTTTATAGCCTCTATACTATATTAAAAAGCATAATTCAACACTTTTTCTTAAACAAGTGCGATATTTGAACCCTTATATCTTTGCTAATACCTCAGCTAAGACTAATGTCCTAATAAATTTAAAAAGAGCTCTAAAAGACCTTTCCAACGATATAAAATAAGCCATAAAAATAGTCCGATTTAGGCACAAAATGGACAGTTACTTATGACCAAAGTAGCCATTTTTGGTCTACGAAAGTCCAGACAGTAAATATCTGCCAATTTTGGACGCTTATATCTTTGCCATTAAATGGGTTAGCACCATTGTTTTTTTTATAGTCTAAACGTGTTCTTAAATACCTTTCCAACGATATAAAATAAGTTTAAATTGTTGTTACGATCGTTCTAGGATAGTCTGTTAAACATATTAGAACATCATACAAATTGGACACATTTTTTGTAAAAATATGCATTGTTTGGACACTTATATCTTAATAATATCTTAGTCAATGTTTTTACATATCCTAAGAGTACTTTAAAAGACCTTTCTAATGATGTTGGTAGGTATCCTCTGCTAAAATGCTGTAATAGGTGGTCACTTTTGGCCAAAGTAACCAATTTTGGGTCCCCAAAATTTTCTAAGTCCGATGGGCGCAAGTGATGTTATTCAGATATTTTCGTATTTTGCGTGAAGGGTTCAGATTAACTTAGCCATCGATTTGATATATAAAACGGCTTCTGACTTTATGATAAATATAATTAATAGAATAGATATACATTTAAGCATTAAATTTATTCAACAAGATACAAAGGTTAGGGTTAGGGTTAGGGTTATACAACGAGAGCCTCAGTCGTATACACAGATTTGGACTAAAAACGACAACAAAGACGAATTTTCGAGTAAGGGTTAACCGGTTTAAACCAGGGTTAAACCGGTTGAACCTGGGTTAAACCGTTTTATCCGGTTTAAACATTTGTGATCATTTGGATCATAACAAAGTGCAAAAAATTATAAAATGGAGCAAGAAACAATACAAGATTAGACGTTTTGCATCCAAACTGGCGTAATATTTCATATAGAATTTATCATTAATACATGAGAAGGAGGATATTTGTAGGCCTACAAAATGAGACCAAGTTCAAATAAATTGGTTCACAAATTAAAAAGATACAGCCCATTCAGATATGAATTTACTACACAAATCTTATGAGAACATTCTGGTCACGTGATATCTATTTTTAGAAAAATTCTCTTCTCTTCCCGCAAAATGCCTATACCCTAACCCTAACCCTAACCCTAACCCTAACCCTAACCCTTATGAGAACATTCTGGTCACGTGATATCTATTTTTAGAAAAATTCTCTTCTCTTCCCGCAAAATGCCTATACCCTAACCCTAACCCTAACCCTAACCCTAACCCTAACCCTAACCCTTGGGGTTAAAAAGGGTCAAAGTTTTTAACCCCAATTTAACCCTTGGGGTTAAAAAGGGTCAAACTTTTTATCCCCAATTTAACCCTTGGGGTTAAAAAGGGTCAAACTTTTTAACCCCAATTTAATCCTTGGGGTTAAAAAGGGTCAAACTTTTTAACCCCAATTTAACCCTTGGGGTTAAAAAGGGTCAAACATTTTAACCCCAATTTAACCCTTGGGGTTAAAAAGGGTCAAACTTTTTAACCCCAATTTTACCCCAAGGGTTAAAAAGGGTCAACCTTTTTAACCCCAATTTTACCCCAAGGGTTAAAAAGGGTCAAACTTTTTAACCCCAATTTAACCCCAAGGGTTAAAAAGAGTCAAACGTTTTAACCCCAATTTAACCCCAATGGTTAAAAAGGGTCAAATTTTTTAACCTCAATTTAACCCCAACGGTTAAAAGGGGTAAAACTTTTAAACTCCAATGTTTTGCAAATTCACTCCTTTTATAGCCTCTATACTATATTAAAAAGCATAATTCAACACTTTTTCTTAAACAAGTGCGATATTTGAACCCTTATATCTTTGCTAATACCTCAGCTAAGACTAATGTCCTAATAAATTTAAAAAGAGCTCTAAAAGACCTTTCCAACGATATAAAATAAGCCATAAAAATAGTCCGATTTAGGCACAAAATGGACAGTTACTTATGACCAAAGTAGCCATTTTTGGTCTACGAAAGTCCAGACAGTAAATATCTGCCAATTTTGGACGCTTATATCTTTGCCATTAAATGGGTTAGCACCATTGTTTTTTTATAGTCTAAACGTGTTCTTAAATACCTTTCCAACGATATAAAATAAGTTTAAATTGTTGTTACGATCGTTCTAGGATAGTCTGTTAAACATATTAGAACATCATACAAATTGGACACATTTTTTGTAAAAATATGCATTGTTTGGACACTTATATCTTAATAATATCTTAGTCAATGTTTTTACATATCCTAAGAGTACTTTAAAAGACCTTTCTAATGATGTTGGTAGGTATCCTCTGCTAAAATGCTGTAATAGGTGGTCACTTTTGGCCAAAGTAACCAATTTTGGGTCCCCAAAATTTTCTAAGTCCGATGGGCGCAAGTGATGTTATTCAGATATTTTCGTATTTTGCGTGAAGGGTTCAGATTAACTTAGCCATCGATTTGATATATAAAACGGCTTCTGACTTTATGATAAATATAATTAATAGAATAGATATACATTTAAGCATTAAATTTATTCAACAAGATACAAAGGTTAGGGTTAGGGTTAGGGTTATACAACGAGAGCCTCAGTCGTATACACAGATTTGGACTAAAAACGACAACAAAGACGAATTTTCGAGTAAGGGTTAACCGGTTTAAACCAGGGTTAAACCGGTTGAACCTGGGTTAAACCGTTTTATCCGGTTTAAACATTTGTGATCATTTGGATCATAACAAAGTGCAAAAAATTATAAAATGGAGCAAGAAACAATACAAGATTAGACGTTTTGCATCCAAACTGGCGTAATATTTCATATAGAATTTATCATTAATACATGAGAAGGAGGATATTTGTAGGCCTACAAAATGAGACCAAGTTCAAATAAATTGGTTCACAAATTAAAAAGATACAGCCCATTCAGATATGAATTTACTACACAAATCTTATGAGAACATTCTGGTCACGTGATATCTATTTTAGAAAAATTCTCTTCTCTTCCCGCAAAATGCCTATAATCTAACCCTAACCCTAACCCTAACCCTAACCCTTGGGGTTAAAAAGGGTCAAAGTTTTTAACCCCAATTTAACCCTTGGGGTTAAAAAGGGTCAAACTTTTTATCCCCAATTTAACCCTTGGGGTTAAAAAGGGTCAAACTTTTTAACCCCAATTTAATCCTTGGGGTTAAAAAGGGTCAAACTTTTTAACCCCAATTTAACCCTTGGGGTTAAAAAGGGTCAAACATTTTAACCCCAATTTAACCCTTGGGGTTAAAAAGGGTCAAACTTTTTAACCCCAATTTTACCCCAAGGGTTAAAAAGGGTCAACCTTTTTAACCCCAATTTTACCCCAAGGGTTAAAAAGGGTCAAACTTTTTAACCCCAATTTAACCCCTAGGGTTAAAAAGAGTCAAACGTTTTAACCCCAATTTAACCCCAATGGTTAAAAAGGGTCAAATTTTTTAACCTCAATTTAACCCCAACGGTTAAAAGGGGTAAAACTTTTAAACTCCAATGTTTTGCAAATTCACTCCTTTTATAGCCTCTATACTATATTAAAAAGCATAATTCAACACTTTTTCTTAAACAAGTGCGATATTTGAACCCTTATATCTTTGCTAATACCTCAGCTAAGACTAATGTCCTAATAAATTTAAAAAGAGCTCTAAAAGACCTTTCCAACGATATAAAATAAGCCATAAAAATAGTCCGATTTAGGCACAAAATGGACAGTTACTTATGACCAAAGTAGCCATTTTTGGTCTACGAAAGTCCAGACAGTAAATATCTGCCAATTTTGGACGCTTATATCTTTGCCATTAAATGGGTTAGCACCATTGTTTTTTTATAGTCTAAACGTGTTCTTAAATACCTTTCCAACGATATAAAATAAGTTTAAATTGTTGTTACGATCGTTCTAGGATAGTCTGTTAAACATATTAGAACATCATACAAATTGGACACATTTTTTGTAAAAATATGCATTGTTTGGACACTTATATCTTAATAATATCTTAGTCAATGTTTTTACATATCCTAAGAGTACTTTAAAAGACCTTTCTAATGATGTTGGTAGGTATCCTCTGCTAAAATGCTGTAATAGGTGGTCACTTTTGGCCAAAGTAACCAATTTTGGGTCCCCAAAATTTTCTAAGTCCGATGGGCGCAAGTGATGTTATTCAGATATTTTCGTATTTTGCGTGAAGGGTTCAGATTAACTTAGCCATCGATTTGATATATAAAACGGCTTCTGACTTTATGATAAATATAATTAATAGAATAGATATACATTTAAGCATTAAATTTATTCAACAAGATACAAAGGTTAGGGTTAGGGTTAGGGTTATACAACGAGAGCCTCAGTCGTATACACAGATTTGGACTAAAAACGACAACAAAGACGAATTTTCGAGTAAGGGTTAACCGGTTTAAACCAGGGTTAAACCGGTTGAACCTGGGTTAAACCGTTTTATCCGGTTTAAACATTTGTGATCATTTGGATCATAACAAAGTGCAAAAAATTATAAAATGGAGCAAGAAACAATACAAGATTAGACGTTTTGCATCCAAACTGGCGTAATATTTCATATAGAATTTATCATTAATACATAAGAAGGAGGATATTTGTAGGCCTACAAAATGAGACCAAGTTCAAATAAAT
>CM068593.1:24585872-24604036 GCA_035048485.1 Pteria penguin
ATCATTTTAGTATAAAATTAATGTATCTGATCTACAATAGATACAGGACAAAACTAGAAGGGCTTATATCTTAACTCGTCATCAGCGTATTTCTAACTAAAGTGCCTTTTAAGAATTAGGAATTCAAAACTTTAGTATAACTTTCTATTGCATACTCTACATTTATCATTCATATAATTATTACAGTGATTTTTTCAATGAGAAATGTATAATACCATTGAGCTCATAGGCATTTCAAATATCCCATGAGGTACAGCCGTTTTATAAATACAAAAAAATGGGTATAGATCATTTGTCATAGCTCAGTGAGACACTTAACGATAGGTGTGGTACGGATATAGTAAGCAAAAATCAATATTACTCGCTGCATTTTATCTCGATTGGACTGACATTTAAACGTAAGCGGGTTGTAAACCTTACTTTTTTTCGAAATGCAAGAAAATAATAATGAAAAAAACAAAAAAAAAGAATACATAAAAGAACATATATATATACATGTATATATACGTGTATCAATTAAGTTCTCCATACGTGTATTTTAACACATTATGTCTTTTCTGTGATACTCAAGACCGACAAACTAATTGACAAAAAGTAAGACCCAAAACAACCAACCGAAAGACCAATGCATGATGGAAATAACCCTTAACTCTAGTAAAAAAATAAAAACATTTGCCACGGTAAATTTCTGGAAATAACAAGCAGTCAAACCTGAGCTTGTATGTACAATCTCGGACGTACATAAAAAACAGACAATTTTATTTAAACTTGGAATCATTAAAAATTTGCCTATGAAAAAGATATGCTTACAACAGAGTAAATAAGATTAATGAAAATGTGGTTGTAGGGACATGTCTTACGTAAACTATCTATAGCTATTTGAATGAATCATATCCCGTGCTATATCTAGTTCGTTTTACCGTGGACAATTTGTCTTAAAGCTATTCATCGCCAAAAGAAAAGAAATAATCGCCATGAACATTCGCAATGTTCTCAATGATATAAAATGTTCAGTTTTGCACTCCACCATATTCTAAAGAGCAACAACCCCGCCGCTTCTTAATCATCAATTTTGACACCTACATTGTACGTTCTCTATTTAACTTGACTTATCTGACGAGTGCTACTAGCAAAAAGATACTTATGTATTTACTCCTTTTCAGGAATGCCGTATGCTCCGTAATAGCTGGTCTATGGTTTCAATTTTTGCCTGTTGTATCGCTTTTCAATTTTGCACATTATTTATTTGAAGTATCATCATCATTAACAATGTAACTCTTCGCCATCTAATTACCCGAGGCCATTCATTTCGAGAATCAAAATCGTTTTTCAACAGGAAATAATGCCCGGAGATGTGTAAGACATGAAACGTGGAATGGCGCACTTTGTCGAAACTGTGTTTGAGAAAATCGCGTGTTTGGAAACTGAAAAATATTTGGAAAAGTTGTCATACTTTTGCATTCGGTAACGCAGACCTTAATAGAATACACAACTATTACGTATGAATACTGACAGACATTGCTTCAAACAATATTGTCCTTGTATTAATGAGCAATGTCTGTTTTCAGTGCTTCTACACTGATTCAAAATTTATACTACAAATATTCTAAAAGCAACAAACATTCCCTCCATCCATAGATCTGTCGTTCGATTGTTTATATAAAGTTATTTATTTATTCATTTATTATTATTATTATTGTTGTTGTTGTTGTTGTTGTTGTTGTTGTTATTATTATTATTATTATTATTATTATCATTAATCCTAGTACTACTGTTATTATTATTATCATTCCATTATCTCATATAATTACTTATAATAAAAACAAAGACTGGTTGTCATGTGTATGTTCTCCCTTGGCTCTTTGTCGATGAATGCATGCTAATCATATTTCATTATACAAATAGCGGGGGAGAGTGGCAAAATATGTATGCCCTGACATTGTTTACTAGTAGTGAAACTGATTGTCTTTGTTGTGTAACGCACATGTTGATAATAATCCAACTGAGACTGTCTCGATTGATACATAAATATTATTTCTGAGGGTACGAGAAATACACCACGGGGTATATATGTGACGTTAGTATTGTTGTACATATCCTGTATCTAATTAATGGTAAAGGGGACTGTCGGAAAGGAGAATGGATTTGTTGTTATTCATTGTTCTCAACATCAGAATTGTAATGCAACAGAATAAAGCTGAATTGCATTTTTTGAAATAATATAAATATGCCGCAAAATACTCGAATCATTCCAACACCACTGATCATGAAGACATTAGCTCTTGTAGTCTTGTGTTCCCTTACTGGTGCAGTATGGATGGGTAAGTCTTGTTCGTTTCATAATACAGCACATATTCTGGTGTGTAACATTTAGTTTTCTTTAATATGTAAAGAAGAATATTCTAGTCTCTCTTTTGTACATCACTAGAAATGAATATAGCAAAAATTCTTTTGCAATTATTTCAGTTTACCTTCCCCTTTCTTGACTCTTAAAACTATTGTAACCCAAAACTTATTGATATTGATGAATAAACCAATGCAATTTTGTTCTTTATATAAAACATACATTAAAGCTATGTTAAAGTAATACGTAAAATAGAAAGGAAGACTAGATCACAATATGTATGTGTTTTAAATTTGCATAACATGGCAGCTGGTTGTTATCACATAGAGTCGGCATTCTATCTTATGATAACTACATGACCGAAACCATTTCTGGAAAGAAAATTGGAATAAAAACAATCATAATAACACCAGCCAAGTGATGTAGTGTATAGCTTTATGAACTTTTAGTCTATTTACTATTACTGAAGCTGCACGAACTTGTATTAATGCATTTCACAACAGTAATAGATAAAATACAAGGGTTATAGTAGTATTCTTTCTGAAAGACTTTACACCAATTTTAAGCTTGTTTACAAAAACTATTTCTTTCAGAACTTTGTTCCAAAATGTGTTCTAATAATAAAGTAAATAACACATTCACTGGACTTACCTGTCAAAGATGGGACAGCCAAACTCCCCACAGACATACCCTTGGACGTTTGGCTGATCAAGGAAACTACTGCCGAAATCCAGACGGAGAAGCAGGACCTTGGTGTTATACGACAGACCCTAATCGTCGTTGGCAGTTGTGCTGTGGTAGGCATTCCTATACCATACTTATTGACGCATTCCTGTTTGAGAACTATTTTGTCAACTTATTAATCACATATCACAACAATGAAAAGTAGATGTTATAATGATTCTTATTTCCAACTTTACGAGAAAGGTAAAATATAAATCTGACTCAACTATGTACCAAACATTGCAAAGAAGATGCTGAATAACCAATATATAAGAGCAGATATCTAAAAAATATCGCCACCTAAGCAATTGAGTTACCGATTGTAAAACAGATTCTTCGAGTCACAATTGTCTGTCAATTTATTACTTGATATTGATATCTAGTATACAGGTTCACCTTCGTATGCGCTCTCTAACATTAAGTACAATCAAAGAACATAAACATTTAAATATTTATGAATAATCCTCAAAATAGAGAAAAGGGATCAAACATGTGGTTCTTCAAGTAGCAAGGTCAATTCTTGAAGAAATTTCTAAGGCTATATTACTAATTATATATCTCCGTTTTAACACACTACACAGCGATCGTACATGTATAAAAATAGAATAAAATTTCCTCATTCAGATTGTAAGACTTCCAAACAAGGAAAAGAATACAGAGGTGACGCCTACATAAAAACAGTAAAAGGTATGACGTGTCAGCGCTGGGATAGCCAGTCTCCACACAGTCATTTAGTTACAGGATTGAATGGCCAGGAAAACTTCTGTAGAAATCCTGATGGAGAACCAGATGGACCTTGGTGTTACACTACACTAAAAACTAAGCGTTGGGATTATTGTGGCGTCCCTAGTTGCCGTAAGGACTAAAGACAATTATATTCATTTGCTGTCTTAATTTGCGTCTTATCTTTAGTTTAATAGAATTTATCTTACGTAAACAAAACCTCTTATGTCAAACAAATAACATATTATCTGGTCTCTACTGTACCCAGTTTTCATTTTGTCTCTTTCAGATCCCTTTTAACAATGGATACCCTGTCCTGGACCGTTTGCAATGTACGTTGACTTCTGGTGTATACTTTACATAAAGTTTTCTTTTGAATTTTACATGTTTTTATGTAATTTTTTTTCTTTCTCTCTTTGTTTTTGGAGGAAGGGGGATTAAAGAAATTTAATCACATAAATAATTAATATACATGTAGCTTAATATTCATCCCAGCAAACTGAGGATTTAATTTGTTTTGCTGAAAGCTATATAAGACTACATGCCTCCTTGGAGTGACAAAGCTGATCATATAGATATCAAAGTGAAAACGAAATAATATCAGTCAACAATCATCAAATTAAATTTAATTGTTAACTACAAGTATTCATATGGGACACACCAGCAGCTTAAATGACTAGAAGGAAAAAAATAAAAGCATCTGAATCAGCTGCATGGCAGAGGTCACCACAGGACGACACTGTTAATAATGGATTAATTTGAAAAAAAATACACACAAGAAGATCACCAAAACATTCGTTTAAAATGCTGTTGCGATACTGACATAAAATATGGCCATTGTCATCACAGTAGAGAATCCACTGGTGTGATAAATTGGTTTACAGACTCACGCACAAGAAAAGGAATATAACCATAGAACAAACATTTAAAAATGAAAGAAGTAATCCTTCATATATATAGAGCAAAGATCAATAAGACCCTCAAGTTCAGACGTCATAGAATATATACACATATAGAAATTCAGAGAAAAATCAAGATATTCAAAATATATAAATTGACATCAAAATGAGTAACCCGTGCTCTGCGTTCAAGTAAAAGTGTGTATAAGGCTATAGAAAGACAACACTAATTTCTTATGAACGCAATATAGATGATGAGGATGGCATTTAATTGTTTTGATACCTGACGAGATAAATTACCGGAAATTTGACCCTCCTAAATTGGTACACAATATCACAGAAATTGAGATCGGAAATCCCATTGGATATATGTTGTGGAACAGAAACAAGTAACAAAATCACAGAAAGCGAAAATATTTTATTACTCAGCACTTATAGTATTGATTTTGGGTAGTAAAAACATTCAAATCATTCAGTAATTACTGTTCTTTCTTATCTTTTCTAAACGTCTTACCATTGAATAAAATCAAAAGGTAGACAATGATACCGCAACCTCTTTTCATAATTCCAGTCATTGTTCGTACATAATCAGGATCACCACACAACAAATAAGGTGTGTGCTGGTCAACTATTTTAGCAAAACTCGTTCAATTTCTTTAAAATGGCGATACTATGTTTTTGAAGACTTGTGTAGCATATTCTGTGTTATCAGGTAGATACATAACAAGCAAATAATAAAGATGTCCATATAATTATTTTAGATGACCATGCAACATATCCAGAAAATAATGATGCATATATATGTTTTATACATGGAATAGTTTCATTAACAATAAATGGAGTACGTTTGGCCTTGACAAGGGTATTAAGACAGGAGTTTGACGGTCAAATATGCCTATTTATATTGGCAAATTCCCCTGTATGGAGAAACAGAAAAAAAGGTAAACAGCGAATTTTAAAGAAAATTATCACTATTTCAGAGATTTCTTCTCGGCACTAAAATACGTATTTTGCAGAATTTTTGCTCAGTGTCGCATAGTTCGATAGTGTGTCTGTTAATGGTATACGAAATTATAAGGTATATATGTTCTATATTTATTAATTCATATCCATATTCCCGTATGTCGACAGCGTTTTGTATCAAGAACTTGACACTTTCTTGCTGAAACTAAATTGCGAACTATAAAACAATTTTTTCAATGACTTTTCTGTTTTGCTTGTTGTTTGCATTATTTATTTGTTGAAGAATTTACAAACTAGGACGATATCTCTAGTTTCAGACTTCCAACTTGTAGGTGAATTCTATGTATGGAGGCTTAATATTAACGGTAACGGATTCATATAAATCGCACTTGTAATATGGGAAAATTGACATGAATTGATGTGGGGTAGGAAATTTGATGTCGAACGACACCTTAAAGAGGTGAATTTGTGCAAAACACATATTTTAATGTCCAAAACGTGTCTCCGAAATGGTAATGAATTTGCTTCAAAAATGGTTGTAGACCTTTCCGGGTTTTTTTTTTTGTTTTTGTTTTGTTTTGTTTTGATTTATTTATTTATTTATTTATTTATTTATTTGTCTTTTACCCTTTAAAATCCTCCTATAATTGCCCCTATAAGGACATTTTAGAGTCAGATACTTGTGGTTTTTAAGAAACACAAATTTACTCTAGATTTTACACCTCCAAATGCGGAACCAAAAACAGATTGTAAAGCAGCTCCACAACCAACTAGGAATGTTGGTGTGGTTGACTGCAGAACCTGTTGTATTCTATTATTCAATACTTTATTACTTACAGTCTTACCTAGCGGTCATAAAGATTAATATTACGAAACTGACAAATTTAATTTAGGAAATACATGTAGAGTGCTCGTTTTGTGGGTTGACATATGTCGGAGGAACTAAAGGAAAACTTCAAATTATAATTTTATTAAAAGTTTAACATGCATTCTTGTATTACGTTATCCCTATTTTAATTTTCCTGATCATCTCTACAAAATTTATTATTCTGGAGAATACACATATAGTTCAATCTCATTAAAACCAAACCTTTATTCTGATTATTTGTTTGTCCCATTCAGGAAACCTTGTTAGGAACACTGTTCTGTCCGCAATCAGTGGATTGGCTAGAAATTTCTAGGAATGAAATGAACATCCCAAACGTTCGTATGTTTCAGTTTAGTGTAAGCGTGACCTACAAGTTAGTTTTGACAAGTGTTTAGTACAAAGTGTGTCAATTGCACGTGCCTAGCCGAGTCATTGAATGAGTTTAGCAAATAACGGTTTCGGAACATCATCAGAGTTCACGAACATGACACCTTATGGCTTTCGCCAGATCTTTATCCACAATGGGACAAAAAGAGAAGCGGAATGAAGATATGGTTTTAATCAGATTGACATTTAGTTCATCGTAAACAGAATTTTCAATCTTGGGCTTCTTTCACGGCGAACAATTGTAGAGTACTAGATTAGGTATCTCAACACTGCTGTAACATATAGATTCAATAAAACCAGTTGTGTAATAAACCTTACTAATCCTGCACGTACTAGTACTCATGTACTCAGTTTATACCACAACCATCCAAGTTTCAGCTCACATAACTATAACGTGATGCTTTTCTACCATTATAAATAAATCATAAAGCCTCCACCACATTCCAACCAAACTGTATATAGTGCCGCAGAAAATATAATGAAGGTATGCCTATACCAGTTCTGAATTACTGATCTTTGCTCTGCAGAGTATTAATTAATATGTTATAGACATCTCTTACATCCTGCTTTACCAACTGATCTTTTGGGTTCGCAATGACGAATACATATCAATAACGTGTCATCATACCAGTTAACTGTTAAAGATTGATATTGGGAATCGTAGGTAAAGGAATATGCTTTGACGTCTTTGTGTTCTCATATTTACATCTTTTTTTCGTCTTTATGTTTGCATATTTATATTTTTGCAAGACCCGCATCTATGTATTTTCTCGTCTGATTGCATTCCAAATGACATTTTACATAAAGAAATATATCCATCAGTGATAATATATTTTACCGGGAAGGGGAAGGGTGATTTATCAATTTCTTCTTTTTTGGGGGGGTTGTGTTTTTATTTCTCTACACATGTAAGAATTGATTTGATAGTGGGAGGCATTTTATACATTTCACCTACTTGGTGGATTCCCGATATATAACTGTTGAACGAATCTCACTGCTAAATATACTTAATCGCTAACTTGATTTCATGTAAGATTTGAACTATAAAAACTTTGTTTATGTATCGAAATCCATAGAGATATCGGGGATGACCATTTTTGGATACACGTTCTGTTAAATCTACAGATATACTTTACAGTCTCGGTAATAACTATCCTACCTAGAATATGATATATTGAACCTCCCTCTCCCTTGGAAAGTAAGCAGGAAGTAAAACTCTAATCATGCACATAGTAACTCTTTTGGGCTTTTGATCTAGATGTATGATGAAAAAACTCGTGAACAACTTAATCAAGGCAAAAGAGCAAAAAAATCTATGTAAGGACAGCGCTATGCATGAGGGAGATTCTCAGAAGTCTGAGAGTAGTTTACAAAATTTAGTTATTTTGACGTGTGTTTTTCGGGTCAGAACAGAAGAAGTTAAAACTAAGCTTGGAACAAACTCAGGGAGTAACAATCCACCAGCAGTGTTATCACCATTGTGGAAATAATACATATCAGAACATATTTACATTTGTTAATTTATTGCACTACTTGCGCAATGCGATAACTTATGTCTCTTCAGTGATGCTCAAGGCCTTAGCTTTCGACATCAAATGTATAAATATTTGAAGAGTAAAATCATTACCAATTTACGAGCAAACGAACTTTTACCTGGTCAAGATATTCCTTATTTTGAGAATAATTATAGTATTTTTTCCACAATATATTTGAAATACATATTTTGGGTCAGCACAGAGGTAATGAAAGCTTGAATCATAAAACCGGGGTGAAATTAAGATAAATATTTTTCAGATTGGACCTTCAGTAATATGCAGTATGACAGGTATATCGAAAGCATCAAAACTGATTCTCTCTCTCTGAACGGAAAATTGTTGGGTTGATCAACACCGACTTCCAACACCAACCCGACATATGTCTTTGGGCAGTTAGTAACAAACCTAATAAATGTTCTATTCAGTCGTGGACCAATATCATAGGCATGAAGGATAAACAGACAGCAGAAACCATTACTTTTGCCTCGAAATCGCCATTGCCGTCCAACATATCGCTACTGAACATCCACATGAATATCGAAGGCAGTCACGTGACCAGATTCTAGCAATGCTGTTGGAGCAAACTCATCTATGGCAAACTTAAAATGATTTGAATCCACTTTCAGACAGTTAATACTACTGACAGCTACCTTTCGGTAAAACTGAAAGTTAATGCCATAAAATCCTAACAATTTGAGTTTATCATTGTAGGATAAGATGACACCATCTTATCTAAAACAGAAACGGAACAAAAATATAACGGCTTGGCTAGTTTTCATAGTTTCTCTAACTAATGAAACATTATAATAATTAGGAAATCCATTACTTCGTATAACATTCTGTTGCATACACTACATTTATCATCATCACAGTCTTTTCAAACAATGAGAAATATATAACACATCTGAGCTCATAGGCATTTCATCCATCCCATAAGGTAACATACAAGCGATGTGTATAGATTATTTGTCATACCTCAGTGAGACACTTGACGACTGGTGTGGTATATAGATAGTAAACAAAATTAATATTACTTAGATTACTCGCAGCATTTTATCAAATTTGGATTGGTTTGCCACTCAAACGAAAGCGGGATATCCACCTAACTTTTTCGAAATTCCAAACAAAAAATGAATCGAAATGACGTACACACACAAATACATATATACTTAAATATATGTGCTCAGATCATGCAAATATAAAGCCGGATGTTCTATAGAAAACACGTTGATTGCTGCCTATATTTTACTGTGTTGTAGTTTAATTGTATGACTCACATTTCAGAGGAATATATGGAATATATATCATTGGATTCTTGCTATTCAATAAAACTTAACAGAATTGTTGCTTATTGAAAAAAAAGTTTGCATGTTCATTTTGAGGGCGGACAGGAACACGGGCTTTACCATCTGAGTTCTGATAGATATTCCCAGGTTTTTCTTCAAAAAAATGTTGTTCTTGTCCCCTTGGCGCCAATCTCCAAATCTTTTCCTCAACTCCTTCTTGAAAAATTGTTGAAAGCGACGTAAAACACCAATCAACCATCGGCTCCTTCTTGTATTGTCCGCCCCTCATTTATACGCCAAGCACACCGATATGTTTACCTTCAAAAGAGTGGCCAGAATTGGTCCTAATTAAAGTCGCATCATCTCTGGCCTGAGCACAAATGCAAAGTAGATTTTCAAATTAAACCAAGTGCATTTCAAAATTCATGATTACCAAAGTTATTTACAGTGATTCATTCATATTACATTTCATTAAAATCAATGCAACAAGAGATTTGCCAAATGATTTTAGCACATTTACTGAAATGTAAAATAAAAACTAACAATAATTTTTGAAATGAGAACAGAAGGCAAAAATGACATAGTTCGAACTCTAAGCAATTTAGAAACAAATAAAATATGTCATTCAGTCAGGAATCCAAAACAGGAACACTTCGTCACATATTCTTCTATAATGATAAATGGAAACTCTCCCCCTTGATATCAGAGACTGCAAAACACTGTGCAATATAGAAACTAGTGATATAAAGCTTTATGCAATCAAAGTGTTTGCATATTCCTTGTTGAGTTTTGGTTATATTAGCATGTGTTTTATTAATGGTATATATTTACAATGCAATTCCAACAAGTAATAATTGACGACAAAAATGTCAAGAAAATATATAATGTGTTCAATGATATCAAAGAAATAATGATTCCAGTATTTGAAGATCTGAAAATAAAGAATCAGACTCAAACAAATTTGCCACCTTCCCTTAACCGCAATTATCAGAATCAAATGATCGTCCCCTTACTAGAATACACAAAAGCTTGTTTTCAGTGTTTCTACACTGACTAAAATTTATACTTCCAATTTTCTGCGAAAATTGTTTGTAAATTATTACAAACCTTGATTGATTTTGTTTTATTTGTACATTATTATTATTATTATTTTTTTTTTGCTAATGATTTTAGGTAAATGGAGAAAGGGCTTTGCTTTTTATATGTTAAAACTTTCCATCTCCACATTGTCGTCTTTTAGCATCACTGAAGTGGAATTAGTTATATAATACACTAAATTGCGAAATGTACAGTACATCTATTTCTATATTTCAAATAACCATTGCCTTTAAGACGAACTAAGCAAATACTGGTATCCTTATGTATACTGTGAATGCATGAAATGCGTCAAATTATATTTTGATATAAGATAGTGGACACAAAATATCTGAAATATGTATGCTCTAAAACTGTTTAATATCAGTAAACCTAATGCTCTTTGTTATACAACGCTCGTGCTGATAAGAATCCAACCGAGCATGTCACGAATGATATAGAGATATTATTTTTAGGGTTCGAAAAATACACCACGGGGCATATATGCAGCACATGCAACAGTAATAGTAATGTAGATATCTTGTATTTAGTTATTTGAACAGGGAACTAACCGATAAAAAAAGAATAGGTGTATTGTTATTCATTGTTCTCAACATCAGAATGCAATGCAACATAATGTAGCTGAATTGCATTTTTATTTGTTCTTGAAATCGTATAAATACGTTGTAAAATGATCGAATCGCTACAACACCACTGATCATGAAGATATTAGCTCTTGTAGTCTTGTGTTCCCTTACTGGTGCAGTATGGATGGGTAAGTCTAATTCGTATTTTGAAATAAATATGAATTATTTTTATTTTACTTTATAAAATCAGCGTGGATGTATTTGTCATACTTACGATTGAGTACAATGCTGAGATGCACGGCAGATACGAGAACAAATATTGATATTTATAATATAAACGAAACTAAATTTAAGAAACCATATATACCTTTCAGCAGTACCTTACAGTAAAATGAATTATTTTTACGTTCAGATATGCTTTACTGATCTTGGTTGATAATAATAAACAAAATATTTGTTTGAAAATTCATTACACATTGCGTATTTTAGGTATTAAAATGTAATTTTCTTGTAAATATTTTGTTCTGGTTTTGTACATCATTAGACATGAATATAGCAAATTACCTTTAGCTATTATTTCAGTTTTCCCTTATTTTTATGGAGAAAACTAAAGTAAACAAAAACTAATAATATAAATGAATAAGCCAATGCACTTTTCTTCTTTATATATAACATACATTAAAAACTACATTAGAGCAATACCAGAACTACAAGAAAAAGCTAGTTCACAATATTTATGTCTTCCCTCCGAATTTGCATAACATGTCAGTGTGTTGTTGTAGTCATTCATTAACGGCAACATTCTATCTTCTTTCATCTACATGGCCTAATTAATTTCTGAAAAACAAGATTTAAATAAAAGCTAGCATATCGCCAATTGCAGATGGTCATTCAAAGTACGTACTGCATCGGTTTATGAACTTTCAATGTATCCATTTAAACTGCAAACTGTGCAATCTAGTAGAAAAATATTTTACAACAGTAATGGGGAAAACACAAGTGTTAAAGTAATAGTCTTTCTGAAAGATCGTGCTCCGATTTTAGGTTTATTTAAAAACATTTTCTTTTCAGAGCTTTGTTCGAAAATGTGTGCTGATAATAAAGTAAGTAAAACGTTCACAGGACTTACCTGTCAAAGATGGGGTAGCCAAACTCCCCATAGACATAGGTTTGGAAATTTGGCTGATCAGGGAAACTACTGCAGAAACCCAGACGGAGAAGCAGGACCTTGGTGTTATACGACAGACCCGAAACGTCGGTGGCAGTTATGCTGTGGTAGGAATGCCTATATCGATACTTATCGACATATTCTTGGTTCAAATCTGTTTTGTCAGCATATTAAGCACAGGTCACAACAATTAGTAATAGATGTAAAAATCTTTTTTGTTTCCACCTTTAAGAGAATGGGAAAACAGACATGTGACACAGTCAAAATTCTCTCTCAATAGGCTATTTTCAAATAACTGAAAAGTACCCGTTAAAAACTTAGATTTAACACGTCAGACTATGGACAATGGATAGTGATGTCATACATGGAAGCACTGATGTTATCTATCCAAAGATATGATTATTATGTTAGAAATAAGATACGGCCATATTCTAAACTGTCCGTAGTTTGGATATAACTAGGAAATACTCTAGTTAGTTGATATCGATATCTGGTGTACTGACTCATCTTCGCAGAACATACGCATTTAAATCTTTAGGAATAATCCTTCGATTAGAGAGCAATTATTAAACCTTTCGTCATGAAGAACGGTTTATTCTTGAAGAACATTCTAAGGTCATATTACTAATTATAAACAGAGATCGTATGTGTTTTAAAACAGAACCATATTTTCTCATTTAGATTGTAAGACTTCCAAGCAAGGAAAGGAATACAGAGGTGAAGCATACATGAAAACGGTAAAAGGTGTGACGTGTCAGCGCTGGGATAGCCAGTCTCCACACAGTCATTCAGTTAAAGAATTGAATGGCCAAGAAAACTTCTGTAGAAATCCTGACGGAGAACCAAATGGACCTTGGTGTTACACTACACTAAAAACCAAGCGCTGGGATTATTGTGGCGTCCCTAATTGCCGTAAGTGACAAAGACTAAAGACAATTACATTGATTTGCTGTAATAATTTCCGTCTTATTTGTAGTTTAATAGAATTTATCTGACATAAACAAAACATCTTATGTCGAACAAATTACGTATTATCTGGTCTCTACTGTACTCAGTTTTCATTTTTGTTTTTTACAGATCCCTTGTAACAATGGAGATCCTGTCCTGGACCATTCGCCTTATCTTGCAATGTACATTGACTTCTGATGTATACTTTACATAAAGTTTCCGTTTGAATTTCACATGTTTTTATGTAAATATTTTTCTTTCTTTCTTTCTTGGAGGAGGGGTAATTCAAGAGGTTTAATCATATAGATGGTTAATATACATGTAGCCTAAGATTCATCCAAGTGAATTGAGGATGTAATTTGTTTTGCTGAAAGCTATGTAAGAATGCATTTCTCCTTGGAGTGACATAGCTGATCATGCACGTGTTGTTGAGTTTATTTTGCTTGCAAAATATTTTATAGATATCAACGTAGAACCAAACTATCATCAAAGAAAAAAGAGGAGTTACCGGCTCAGTTATGTGGCAGAAGTCACCATGGAGCTATACAATACATGAATATAAATAATATACTAGAACATATAACACATTACAAAAATATTTGATTGTAGTGCAATTACGACACCGACTTAGGACGGTCATTTAATTTGACAAAAGCCAAACAAATGGTGTGGTTAACCGGTTTACGGGCCCACCTTCCCACTCACCGTAACAGCAGAACAATCAAAAGACGTACATTTAAAAATTTATAAATAATCCTCCATGTAAAGAACAAGGGTCAACAGGTATCGCATATTGAGAGGTCATAAAAATATAAACACGTAAGGTATTGTAAAACACATAATGGTATAAAAATATATGCGACATCAACATGATAAACCGTGCTCTGCCAGTCTGAAAGCGAGCTAAGACCCTAGATCTGTAGGAGTCCCGACTAACAGTCAGAGGGGACGAGGTTCAGGACCATGTCTCCTCTGAAAGAGGTTTGGACAAGGCCCGTCATATAGTCCCCACCGCCCTGTTAGTCAGCGTGCAACGTTCAAATAAAAGTCTGCATAAGGCTGTAGAGGGGCCAAATACAAGACGTATAGTCTTTTTGATGATCTCAATATCATATTGTCTATTTAGGAGAAGTTTGACTATTTTATTACATGATAAAATAACGTTATCGGAGCCTTTTACTTTCCTTAGTTTATATACGAGATCACCGTAAAAATTAGGATGGGAAATTCCATTGGATACATACTGTTGAAAAGAAATATTTCCAAATTTAGATAGAAATTGTGAATAAGATCTGAAGAATTTGCCGAATGTTTTTCTTAGCTTGTTATATCTGTAACCCTGAGTTAAAAGTTTAGTAGTAATTTGTAAATTTCGTTTATGAAAGTCCAAAACATCGGTGCAGCCTCTGACAAATCGAACTAATTGAGATATATAGATACCATATGATGGGAGTCGAGGGACATCGCCATCCAAGTAAGGGAAATTTACAATAGGAAATCCAAAATCCTCACGTTTATCATAAATATTAGTATATATTAGGTTGTTGATAATTTTGATGTTTAAATCTAAGAAAGGTGTAGATTTATCTCAAGTATTAGCTTTATTCAATGTGAGCTCTGGTGGATATATTTCTGATATAAATTGTTCGAATTCAGGGTTGTCGATAACCAAAATGTCATCCAGATATCTGCAAGTATTATTAAATTTGTCAATGAGGTCAAAACGTTTTGATTTTTGAAGAGAAACCATAAAATCCCTCTCATAACAATAAAGAAATAAATCTGCTATCAGAGGCGCGCAGTTAGTACCCATAGGAATCCCAACTATTTGTTGATATATCTTGCCATCAAATTGCACAAAAATATTATTCATGAGAAAATCTAGTGCTTTACACAATTCCTTGCAAGTCCAGTATTTATATGAAGTATATTGTTTGTTGGAAAAGAATCCAGAGTTATTGGAAGTACATATGTACGTTTTAGATTCTCTGTGAAAACACCATTGTATAAGAGACAGCAACTTGCTTTTAATCAAATCATGAGGCAGAGATATATAAAGTGTAGAAAAATCAAATGTAGAAATTTGAGTCGCTTTGAAATTTAGCGAAAGAAGTTTGTCTATAACTTCATAAGAATTTTTAATTGACCAAAAGTAATTGATGTTACTATTATGAAATGCGACATCACAATATTTGATAATATGATCTTTTATAGCAGTTAGAGCAGACGTAATATGTTTCAATAGTACCGTAGTAGAGCAGTGGCTAGAATTAGATATGAAACGTGATTTATATGGACTTTTATATAGTTTTGGGAGCCAATACAAATAAAAGTACTTTATTGACTACAGTAAGGTGCAGTCCTAATATAACATTATGTTAACATCGCTTTAATGTGAAGTTTGCTTTCCTCGTGCGCTCAGGACTGCTTAGCACATGCATCTGCGTTAACGCAGATTTCCACGTGAACTTAACTTCGGGACCGCGTTAAAGTGCTTGACTGCCGCGTTAACGTGCTTGACAGGCACATTCGCTTGCTTAGAACTTAAAACTTATATTAGCATACACATGTAGAAGAATTTGAAAATGAATGGATATATACATCTATATTTTAATACAAAAACACTTAAGTGTAGGGTAAATGGTTGGAATTAAATAAAACCCTTACGAGTTAAGGGATGAGTTTTAAGAATATTAAACACAATTTCTGAACATTGAATATAATGAAATTTATTATTATTTTAGGAAAAAATATATTAATAAAATTAATAAAAATAATAATAATGAGGATAATTATGATATTCATCTTTGATAAAACATAGCTATATTTAAAAATAATAATAATAATAAATACAAAAATAAGAAACAAATACATAAATGAATTAATTACGAATAAATAAACCAACAAGAAAGAAATACATAAATAAATTTATTAAAAAGAAATAAATAAAATACAATCATGAAAGTAATGACGAAGTATTTCATAAATACCTTATTGCATGCCTACGCGGTAATTTCCCGTGTTATATTACATATGAAACCCTTAATGCGGAGTGTCATTTTAACATAACATACAACAGAGAGCGCATCGTGGGCTTCATACCTCGATATACTCCTTTCATTTAGAGACGATAGTTCATTAGTAACCTCTCTCTATGACAAAAGTGACGATTTCAATTTCATTATTACCAACTTCCCTTTTCTGAGTAGCAAATTACCTTCCTTTCTTCATTAGTAACCTCTCTCTATGACAAAAGTGACAATATCAATTTCATTATTACCAACTTCCCTTCTCTGAGTAGAAATTACCTTCCTATCCCTCTTAATGCTAAGGATTATCCTGGTAAAATTTTTGATAAAATAACGTCTTTGTAAACTGAACAAAAAACTCGGAAAACTTGTCATTCCTCTGCATTCATTAATGCAGAAGTAACGGGACGACCATCTGGGTTGGATTGATGATTGATCGATTTTTCCTCTCCCGCATATAGCATCTTCATTTCACAACTTATACGCTATGTCAGGGCATGCTTTAAATACGAATACTTCGTCCTGAGAGCGAGGCCTCTTGCCACGAAACTTCTCTCACTAGCATATATTGAGGAACAATTGAAATTGTCAATGAGGAAGTCCTGTGGGAATACTGATTCCTCTTTCAAGAATGTTAGGGTATCAGGCTATATGGGAGGGGGGGGGGGGGGCATAATATACAACACTCATTTCTTATGATCTCCTTGTCATATTGTGGATGACGAAGGAGTTTAATTGATTTAAAACCGTCATTTCCAGTTCCTTAGCGGATTATGCTACAAGATGAAGTAGGCAAGAAACATGGAATTGGATACTTTGTCGAAATTGGTAACATGTTTGATAAAATAACGTCTTTGTAAACTAAAAAAAAACCTCGGAAAACTGGTCATTCCTCTGCATTCATTAATGCAGGAGTAACGGGACGACCATCTGGGTTGGATTGATGATTGATCGATTTTTGTTTAATGTCACACGACAAATATTACACGTATATGGTGACGGCATCTGCCTGATGCGGGGCATACGAATTTTGACCTTTCCAATGCACCCACCTGAAGCAGTGAGGCATCTTTAACGTGCCATGCATACCACGACACGGGGCCTCGGTTTTTACTGTCTCATCCGAAAGACAGGACAACGGCATGACCAGAGCGGGACTCAAACCCCGGCCTCCCGATCAGGGTATCTAGCGATACCACTAGGCCACGTCGGCTTCCATCTGGGTTGGAACTTTATGGAAACAAATATTTTGACCCGGAAAATGCTGGAAATAAAAATTCTGGCTTTGACTGAAACGGAAGTATTCTGCCTGCT
Source organism: Pteria penguin (assembly GCA_035048485.1). Taxonomy (NCBI): domain Eukaryota; kingdom Metazoa; phylum Mollusca; class Bivalvia; order Pterioida; family Pteriidae; genus Pteria; species Pteria penguin. The sequence continues at coordinate 24,603,721 of CM068593.1, forward strand.
AACATGTACATATACCAGACCACGCAAATATACAGCTGAATATTCTACAGAAAACACCTTGATTGCTTCCTATATTATACTGTGTTGTAGTTTATTAGTATTAGTTGTTTAGGTCACCTTGCCGCCTGTTTCCAACTCCCTTACCAAATCTTGTATTTTCCACCCATCATTTATACATATTAACGTTAATACGAGTCGTCAAAATGGGTCTTAAATGAATTCACCACTTCTCTAGCATGAGCACAAATGCAATGCGGTTTTCAATTTAAATCATGTACATTTCACAAAAGTTATGGTGACCAAATTTGTTGGCAAT
>CM068593.1:24604536-24612036 GCA_035048485.1 Pteria penguin
TAGAAGATTAATCGATGATGTGCGATTCCACGTGAAAAGTTCAAACTTGTCTGGCGCATTGTACAAAAATTCAATTTGATATATTGGGGTTTCATTATTAGTGTTACTCTTTTATTTTTATCAGCTTATGTCTTTCATTCATTTTATCTATTGATTTATTTGATTGAGTTTTTGGTCCGTAAGACAGAGCCCTGTCTTACAGATTAGAGAATATATGAATACGAACTCTCGGACGTTCCTACTCCAGCGTAATCTAAACTTCTTTGTGATAAATGTGATTTTCATCACATTATACTCGGACTCGAGAAGGTGAATGGATTAAGGGGAAAACAGATTTGACCACATGGGATTAAATCTTTGTAACGCCAGTCTACGTTGCTGATTTACCACCCCCCCCCCCCCCATCCCCCTCTTTCTTCCTTCCGCCTTGTCCAATAACAATAATTAAAATGAATTGAAAACAAAACCATGGACACAACGGGTGATATGTTAAAAAAACGGTGTTTTACGTTTAGTCCCAGACAAGTATAGCGCACAACTGGAGTATTCTAACAGCGGATTGTAGTGATAAGCAGTTCTGCGGTGGAAAGGAGTTTGATCAGGTTTTCAGACATAGAAGTTGAACTCAAATCTAAAGTATCAGATAGCCTCAGTAACCTTAGGGAAATTATTTTGATATACGTGCGGCGATGTAAAACTGTCAAAACGAAACTTTCGATATTGATATAAATCGGAGAGAGAGAGAGAGAGAGAGAGAGAGAGAGAGAGAGAGAGAGAGAGAGAGAGAGGCGCAGTATGAAAAAGAAATGAAGAAATAGTAAATAAATAAATAAGTAAATACTCAAAACTGTACGATAAAAGCAATTTCCTTGTCCTTGTAATTTTTCACATTCACATTTTTCATCATTTGCACAACATTAAAATGATAGTACCGATTATAATTTTGTTATTCTTTTGCATAAAATCATTTTTTTTAAGAAATCAATTTTTATAATGATAAAGAATGATAGGAAATGACATAAATCTTGAGAGACATATAATAATAATAATAATAATGATAATAATAATAATAATAATAATGATTAAATAAAAAAAAAATAAAATAAAAGAAGAAGAAGAAAAAAATGCAAAATTGAAGATAAATACATGTCTTACCTTTGCTACATTCATTATACTTGAAATGATTTGTATTTATACATCATAAAAGGTACTCGGTATACGTAAAGTGTATTTATGAAATCATAACTTATGGCCATTTGGCATTGGAGAGAAGTCTCGAGTGCACTTTAGGCCGGCCTTCCAATCTAAGCATAAACTCGGGTGTTCTTACCTGACCGTACACCGAGGTGACTCGATCCATTTCCAGTCGATTATAATATCGATACATTCTATCAGTTTTCTGGGTTATAAATCTGCCTTATCAGTCTCATGCAGATCGCTCTGTCCAGCACCTCTGCATACACATTGTTCAAATTTCTACTACTACTACCTGTGGACGACAGGAGCGGAACTAGAGGGTGCGGAGGTGTGGAATAGGAAGTCTAAAGCAATGAATGTAATTTGATACGATACACGTACGTCATTAGTGTATGTCAGGGGGGGGGGGGGGGGTAAAAGGGACACTCCAGTGGCGGATTCAGGATTTCGAAAAGGGGCAGAGGGCACATGTGTATTATCCAAACTACTCAGCCATTTTTGGTGCCAAATATGGATTTTTAGTAGTAAATATGTGACGAATAGGGGCACCCTTCTAAATCTACCACTGCACTCTTCCTCCTCTCGCATTTTTACACAAATTTTATCATAATACATCAACACAAGATACAAATTGATTTAACTTTTTCAACTCGAGTGGTTGTCCCCCCTTCCTCGTTCTCAATAATGATGGATTCCCCACTGTATGCGGAACTACATAGCGTATTAGAATAGAGGTACATGTATGACGGATCTATGCTACAAAAAGAGGAGGGGTTGTTGATTAGAACAATGTCAGAAGCCGAACTACAACAGTATATTTGGATGTGTTGCTAAGTAGTAACATTGAAGAGGTAGATCACAATTGGAACATGTATATATCGTCGTCTAACGTTTCTGGTGGTGTTTTTTGTTGTCATCTCCAGCACTTGGTCTTGTGTCTGTTGGTGCTTTTTGTTATCATCTCTGGCACTTGGTCGTGTTTTTGATGGTGCTTTTTGTTGTCATCTCCAACACTTGGTCTTGTATCTGTTGGTGCTTTTTGTTATCATCCCTGGCACTTGGTCTTGTATCTGTTGGTTCTTTTTGTTGTCATCCCCAGATCTTGGTCTTGTGTCTGTTGGTGCTTTTTGTTGTCATCTCCAGCACTTGGTCTTGTTTCTAATTTTCAGGTACTCATGAAAGTCCATGCATAGTGATACGTTATTGTGGCTGCTATAACACTAGATTAACATAACATCAGCATACTATAGCTCCAGTAACATTACTGACATAACATAACACCAATGGCATAACATAACGCCAATGACAACATCATTATAATATAACACCAGTGACATATCATCATAATATATCACCGGTGACATAACTCCATTCTAACATAACACCAGTGACATAACATCATCATAACATAACACCGGTGATATTACATCACCATAACATAACACCAGTGACATAACATCATTATAACATAACACCAATGACATAACATCATTATAACATAACACCAATGACATAACATCATTATAACATAACACCAGTGAGTTAATATCTGGCACTTTGTATTTAACATTGCAATGTATAGACATCACATAACACTGACAACAAAGTATATAACAATAACGCAAACACAGGAACAACTACATCTATAAAGGGATAGAGCAATGTGCCCCTTTTGGCCTCTTGTTTGCTCTCCCTGTGACGGCCTGGTACCATTCCTGTTTGTTCACGTTACTAAGCCACAATAAAGTTCTTCGTGATAGGTATACACTCTTACTTAAATATTAAATATTAGGGGGATATTTAACAATGTAAGTACCTTACGATCAGAAAGAAAGATTACCCACGTAAACACAGATCATATGCGTGTCGGCAAACAAACTCTTTGCTTCCAAAGCGTAGCATCACGCCGAGACATAGGGACGATTTTTATTCTTTGCATTATTATATTTATGTTGTTTTTATATTTAGTGTACAACACTATTTATAATTTGTTTCTCGTTTTTAAATTACGGTAATTTATGACAAATTCGCTTATGTTGTTATTCAAACAAGACTCACATTTTGCTGAGAATCTTCACTAAGGACAGCTGAGGGTCTATGAAATGCTGTCAAGCATCATGTCTAGAAGACAGCTAAGGTTCTATGACCTGCTGCCGAGCATCATGGTTAGAAGACAGCTAAGGGTCTATGACCTGCGGCCAAGCATCATGATTAGAAGACAGCTAAGGGTCTATGACCTGCTGCCAAGCATCATGGCTAGAAGACAGCTAAGGGTGTATGACCTGCGGCCAAGCATCATGTCTAGAAGACAGCTAAGGGTCTATGACCTGCGGCCAAGCATCATGGTTAGAAGACAGCTAAGGGTCTATGACCTGCTGCCAAGCATCATGGCTAGAAGACAGCTAAGGGTGTATGACCTGCTGCCAAGCATCATGGCTAGAAGACAGCTAATGGTCCATGACCTGCTGCCAAGCATCATGGCTAGAATGCAGCTAAGGGTCCATGACCTGCTGCCAAGCATCATGTCTAGAAGACAGCTAAGGGTCTATGACCTGCTGCCAAGCATCATGTCTAGAAGACAGCTAAGGGTCTATGACCTGCGGCCAAGCATCATGGCTAGAAGACAGCTAAGGTTTTATGACCTGCTGTCAAGCATCATGGCTAGAAGACAGCTAAGGGTGTATGACCTGCTGCCAAGCATCATGGCTAGAAGACAGCTAAGGCTCTATGACCTGCTGCCAAGCATCATAGCTAGAAGGCAGCTAAGGCTCTATGACCTGCTGCCGAGCAGCTTGGCTAGAAGACAGCTAAGGGTATATTCCATGCTTTTGAACATTCTAGCTATACAGCTATAGGGCTCTATAACCTGCTGCCGAACATCATGGCAGGTGGGGATAGGAGGATGGAGGAGGATTTGCTTCACAGGAATTGTTGACATGATAAGAGGGAGGAGGAGGAAGGAGTGGAGTCTGCTACATAGGAGTTGGTAAAATGGTAGGAGGGGGATAGAAAAAGGGAGGAGGATTTGCTTCACAGGAGTTGGTGACATGATAGGAGAAAGGGTAGAAGGAGGGAGGAGGATCTGCTTAATGGTAGGAGATGGGGTAGAAGGAGGGAGGAGGATCTTCTTCATAGGAGTTGCTGACATGGTAGGAGGAGGGGTATGAGGAGGGAGGATGATCTGCCTCATGGAAGTTGCAGACATGGTAGGAGGAGGTGTATGAGGAGGGAGGAGGATCTGTTCAGTGGGAGTTGCTGACATGGTAGGAGGAGGGAGGAGGATTTGTTTCATAGGAGTTGCTGACATGCTGGCATTTGGAGGAGGGAGGAGGATCTGCTTCATGGGAGTTGATGACATGGTAGGAGGTGGGGTAAGAGGAGGGAGGATGATCGCTTCATAGGAGTTACTGACATGGTAGGCGGAAGGGTAGGAGAAGGGAGGAGGATCTGCTTCATGGGAGTTGCTGACATGGTAGGAGGTGGGGTAAGAGGAGGGAGGATGATCTGCTTCATGGGAATTGCTGACATGGTAGGAGGGAGGAGGAGCTATTTTATGGGAGTTGCTGACATGGTAGGAGGTGGGGTAAGAGGAGGGAGGAGGATCTGCTTCATGGGAGTTGCTGACGTGGTAGGAGGTGGGGTAGGAGGAGGGAGGAGGATCTGCTTCATGGGAGTTGCTGACGTGGTAGGAGGTGGGGTAGGAGGAAGTATAGGAAGATCTGCTTCATAAGAGGTGACATGGTAGGGGTAGATGTAGGAGGAGGGAGGAGGTTTTGTTTCATAGGAGTTGCTAACATGGTAGGAGGTGGGGTAAGAGGAGGGAGAAGGATCTGTTTCATAGGAGTTGCTGACATGGTAGGAGGTGGGGTAAGAGGAGGGAGAAGGATCTGTTTCATAGGAGTTGCTGACATGGTAGGAGGTGGGGTAAGAGGAGTGGGGGAGGATCTGTTTCATAGGAGTTGCTGACATGGTAGGAGGAAGGGTAGGAGGAGGGAGGATGACCTGCTTCTTGGTAGTTGCTAACATGGTAGGAGGAGGGAGGAGGATCTATAAGATATTATTGGGGAATTTGTAAAGGTGTACTATACATCTCATTTTATGCGGAATCTGTCTGGGGAAAGTTCTTCTCTATAGCAGATTTTACATGAGCATAGGTGTAATGAAGGGTTAGAGTAAGAAGGGCTAGCAGATTGTTTGGGAGGGGTCGCTTTGAGTAAAGTATGCTATTAGCAGATATTATTAGAATTCTCCTGGAGAAAGATGTACTATCCAATAGATATTATGGAGACTATATTTTGGGTCAGGATTGCTACATAACAGGTTTTATGGGGGAGGGGGACTTCGAAGATGTGCTATATAGCAGTCTTTATGTGCTATGGGTAAGTTGAACGTATATAGCAGATTTGATGGGAGAATCTGTTTGAGGTAAGGTGTAGGAATCTACTATGGAAAGATCTGTTATAAAGCAGATTCTACAGTGATGGTATGGGTAAGATGTACATGTACTAAATAGCAGATTTTATAGGGCTGTTATTTGTAAGATGTACTTAATCGTATATTTTATAGGGATGTGATGGGTAAGATGTACTGCATGGCAGATTTTATAGAGATGTTATGGGTAAGGTGCATTATATAGCATATCTTATAGGGATGCTGAGGTTAAGGTGTACTATATAGCAGATTTTATATGGATGTTATGGGTAAGATGTACTATATTGCAGATTTTGTAGGGATGATATTGGTGAGGTGCATTATACAGCAGATTCTATAGGGATGCTACGGTTGAGGTGTACCATATAGCAGATTTTATAGAGATGTTATAGGTAAGGTGAACCAAATAGCAAATTTTATAGGAATGTTATGGGTAAGGTGTACTATATAGCAGATTTTATAGAGATAGGATGGGTAAGGTGTACTATAAAGCAAATTTTATTGAGATTTAATGGGTAAAGTGCACTATACATGTACCTGGTATAGCAGATCTTATAGGGATGATATGGGTGAGGTGCATTATACGGCAGATTTTATAGGGATGCTACGGTTAAGGTGTACTATATAGCAAATTTATATGGATGTTATGGGTAAGGTGTACTGTATAGCAGATTTCATAGAGATGATATGGGAAATGTGTTATATAGCTGTCTTTTTATGACCTCTGATATTTATCAACAGTGATCACATGATTACAATGTGGTCACGTGACTACAATTAGGTAACGTTTGATAGATATCAGAAGTTATAAAAAGTCATAGCAGATATTATGGGGAATATGTCGGGGAAAGATCTGCTATACTGCAGACTGTATCGTAGTCTGCTGGGGGGGGGGGGGGGGATCAGGCGTACTATACAACATATTTTATTAAGATAGGACAATGGTCATAGAACGACACAAATTGTTTGCCAGGAGTAGTCAGGGTCAAAATTGACTAATTATACATGTAATTAACACAGACGCAAATTTAGATTAAGTATTAAATCTAAATCTGAAAAATATCTCCATAGAAACATACATGTAAACTACGACAATGAGTTAAACATTTGTACGTCTACGTGTCATTTTGGCCTGAAGTTAAACTCGGTCTTAATGTTTTACTTTCTTTTTCGCAAAGTTATAAGCACACAACACCCACGGCTTTTTTGTCCAATTTACACCAAGAAATTAAGTTTTCGTACGAATACCTCTTTAGTAAATAACATGAGGGAGTTCCTCGTTGTCAAGAAATTATCGCGTCATATATTTGATTAAATATAATTTCATTAATTCAATCTGAACCTTGAACCTGTGTTCGGCTAGTGAACGATAGGTCCCAGATTCGACTCTCGCCGTGGACATACTGGTGTCCTGCCTTTCGGATGGGACAGTAAATATCAAGGTCCCGTGTGTCATGGTAGGGAAAGCACACAATAGGTCCCTCTATTTCAGGCGGGTCCGCTGTAAACGTGCAGACGTAAAACAATAGTCGGCCAATAAATCAATCAATTCAGATTTTGCCACAGAATAGTTTCAATAAAGTACTGGAAGAGGTCTAAGTCATACTAAATGTGTGATCATACATATAGTAATTATGATGAACTTGTGTTGTAATACATGATACATTTAGTCACGAACATTCTATAAGATTCCATTACACCCTATATTTCTCTTCTACTAAGTCCTAAAATCCCATCTTTATCAGTTTATCTAGCTTAATTTAACCTTTTACCTCTGCCATGTCTTAAAATTGAGGTAGAAAATAAAGTGTCATGTTTTACTCTTTGTATTTACTAACATCCCCCCTCCTTTCCCTAAAACCAAGTAAATTC